>PNEQ01135266.1:0-27409 GCA_003012365.1 Medauroidea extradentata
GGCGGGCGGAAACAAGATGGCGGCCGGAAACAAGATGGCGGCCAGAAACAATATGGCGGCCGGAAACAAGATGGCGTCGGGTTATGGGGGTCAAAGGTCAAGGTCACGGGGGTCAAAGGTCATGGGGTCAAAGGTCAAGGTCACCCTCACACCCTCAGCCCCCAGCCCCTGTGCCCGATCCGCCATTTTCCTTCTACTGGTGACCCTTGCCTGGCAACTGTGACGACTTCATTCCAGAGACATTTTTAGAGATCTATACCACCAAACAAAACCACTCTCTCTTGGGGCATGTTCCAGAAAACAGGTTCATGGAGAATCACAATACTGGAAATTCTAGCAGATCCCGTAGTGCAAGAAACAATGATCATGTCGGGGCGTGACGGAGAAGGTGCTGCTATTTCATCTAGAACGTCAAGTACATTTCCATAGAACTTTGACAGGAGACCTCTTCTGTGTGGCACATAGTTAAGTAGTTGATTCTCGCGTCTACCGGGTACAGGTGTGGCATGAGTTACAATCAGCATATTTTCGTGCACGCATACTATTGGCGGTTCGGGATACAAAGAAGCATTCAAGATAGCCCTGTTAAAGTTGCATTTCCAGCTAATTCGTATATTTTCGCGCGCAACGGCAAACTTTAGGAAACGTTTAATCCCTCTGGACGCTTCACTTGGTGTTTGCACGTGTGATATAAACTGTGCAGTCGGTAGGAATCTATAATGTATACTGTTCAAAAATACAAGTATGTCGAGTTCAGTTTATTTTATTTTGGTATTGTTGCATTTAAATAGGAAACTAGACGGAACTATATTGCGCAACTATGCTGCCAACCATACAAGTAGTAAGTAAACTATAGTCAATGCTGAATTACATGCAGTAGCGGCTAGTGATACTTTTCATAGGTTTAATTTTTAGTTCTCACTTTATTCCGAATGAATTATGTCATCGTGTACTGGTCAACCTGTATCAGGATCCATACAACATTTACCCTGGTGGCGGTCGTGGACGTGATCTTGAGTCACATGGACGTAAAAAACACGACTATAGTAAGCTGGGTTCGAGATATATCGACGATTTATTCAAAACACTTTTAATTTTCACTATTTTCACTTTCTCATCTGTCAAATTTCGTAAATTCGTAAAATCACTTCAAGTTTTAAAATGTTATGAGTTTAAGTAAGAAACAGAAATCTTAATAACACACTAACCCACATAACTGCTGCAATCACGTAGTAGCTTTCATCTTCAGAAGAGCGATAATTTTTCGTTTTTAAAAATCTGTGAAGTACTGTCAGAGTCTTTTCTTTCATGCTCAAACATTTCTCCAACTATCCCGCGTGTTAATGATTCAGTCCAGTCATTTTAAAAATTTATATAGCCCAATAGCACAAACAACTGCCCTTCGAAGTCATTGTACATGATTATCTTTTAAACACACTAAAACAGAGATGACAGAACATTCTTCATTACGAAACAATAGGTTTAGAAAAACAAAATTAAAGGTAAATTTAATATCGGTTATACATATTCGTAGAGATTAACAACACACAATTTTCTTGGATATATATGAGTACAATGGGGATTTTATATATTCGTAAATTATTTTGGGATGTGATCCTATCATTACAACTGTAGCCAAAATATTACGAAAATAACATTTCTAATCGCTATAAATGAACAAGAACTTTGAGTTAAGATATAAAATTTACTTAATATAGACGACACTGCTTACTTCGATACAAAGAGCAAATTAAACAAATTGCTGATATAACTGCTATCCAACCAAAGAGTTAAAAAAAATGCATGTTTATATCTAAATGCTGTTATCTTAGATATTTGTTACTTATTTTAATGTATAACACACGTTTCAAGACTTTTTTTAGACGTTTGGTTTTTGACTCTGGAGACCGTTTTGCACTGAATCCAGTCTGTCGGAAGATACATATTTCAGTCATTACGGAATGCTTTTTAAATAGATAGTGTATTCCAAGCAAAACGTTTTATTTATTTTCTAGTGCAGGGCATTTGTTTCACGTATAATTACATTTTTCCTCAGCATTTATGATTCCTTCGAGGTTGACAGTCACCAAGTTTAATTTCATGTACATTAGTAAAACGCACAGATCTCTACGTTAGTTTTATATTACCATACATATTCTCATGGCTCATTTAATTATTTATTTGTTGCCTCCTTAATATTAAATTATGAAATTGAAGATAAAAAGAAGCAAAAAATTGATTACTCCTACAGCGCCGAAGATGCCATGTAAATTATTTGGGTGATTCCTAATTGTCGAACTGGAGAAGTACCAGCACGTAAGATAGAACAGACACACACATTGACGAGAGAAGAGGTAAGTCCAGACTGACAATACCGCCTGCAGTAAACACAACCTTTCTCCTGGATGTTTGTAGAGAGAACTCCTTCAATTGTTCTGCAGCTTCATTGTCCAAGCCAGGTTGTAGTAGAAGGTCCTGTATGATGCCTGTGGTCTTCCTTGACTCTTTGCTGGTGGAACCACATGTCCATGTTATTGCTACAGCCTGAGATATAATAAGTACCGCCTGTAATATATATCTGATGAACCCGAAGACTGCGGTCGTAAGTACTCCATCCATGTGTGATTTTGTCGAATACGCCAAAGCAAAGTGTGTAAAACTTATGCAGCTAAGAAAGCATGTTATGATGACAAATGTTATTGGCATTCTGAACATATCGTTCATCAAAGAAGATATTGTGTAAATATGATTATGTACAGTTTTATAAATAGCTAAGCTCTTCATGATTTTTCTAGACCCGCTCTCATGCATAACCTCTTCACCAAATATATCTTCAATGTGAATTATCCGTCGAACTGTACTTACCCGGTTTGGAAGTTCAACTGCATGTATGGTGGGTGTTTCACCACCTGCTGTAGACTTAATCTCTGCTATCTTTGTTACAATCTCTTCACATTCCTTCCGCAGTTTCCTATTTAAGACACAAATCCTTTGTCGTAAAAGTAATGCCACATCTACATAATTGGCAGTCATGAGTAAGAACATTATATCTATAATTTTGTAAGCAAAATCACCACCAGTCCTAACATTTAAAAATGTAACATCACAATAAAGAATGAAAATGCTGATAATAGCAAATAATACAAGAGTGAAACTGATTGTAATGAATGAGGTTTTTGACCATTTCTTATAGAGTTCCTCTACATTGTCTAATAAAACGCCGTCTACTTCTTCGAAAAGCTCTAATATTTTACACTTGGTGCTCCATTTACTACGCATGGCTATTCTCCCTATCAGAGTGCTGGCAAATACAAAATTTGTAACAATCGGAAGAATAAAAAATTGTTCAACGTCGTGTGGTGAAAATGTATAGTGCGTAATATCATACATAAAATAAATATGAAAAACAACTGTTGTTGAGATTCCTGCAATGAGGTACGCGAGTGTTCTTCCAGGATATATGAGAACCAGTTTTATTTTCCCATCATGCCCTTTGGTTGCAGTTATGTAATGAGTATCCACGCCAAATATTTTCATAACTTTCCACATCGGCTTGAGGCAGTTGCAGAAATTTGATACTTGAACGGCTGCCATGTCGCCTGGAAATCGAAACATATTTGTTACAGTTATCAGGATGTCAGGCATTTTATAACAGCTGCAGCATTTTCTGTTAATAGTTTTAGGTAACTATGACATATTTGTCAGAAAATATTAATGCCTTAAATTACAGATTAAATTGTCTTTCTAGGTTTTTTTTCGGTTCAATGCACCGTTTACAAAAAATACTCACATACAAGTTTCCTAATTGTTTATGTAAATGAACCTAAAATAATTTAAAGAGAGTAGTCCTCAGAATCATATATTAATTAAAAAATATATTAAAATGATTAATTATCATTCTCGAACTGGCGCTGTAGTTCTCAATATTAGATGAAGGCATTGTTTTCTCAGAAACGCATACTTCAAAATGGCGGCCAAAAGAACTACCAACATGGTTGTGCATGAACTTTATACATATTTTTTGCAATTAATTGTGAGTTAAATTGCATAACTCACATGGTATTTTTTGTAAACTAATCTCTATACATAAAAGAGAACACTGACTGACTGACATGTCAAACTGCAGCCCAAACCACTGGACCTAGAATCATGAAAATTTTTGTGTGGGTTTCCCTCAGGTCATATGCGAGCACTAACAAGGGATTTTTTTTTCGAAATTCGACCTCTAAGGGGGTGACAAGGGGTGAAATGTATTTCTGAAGAAATGTTAATAGAGCTTGAACCCGACGGCCTATCATTGTGATTTTTACTTTAAAAGGACACCTTAAAATGCACATATGCCAATTGAAGGATTTTTTGAAATTCAAAATTTAAGGGGGTGAAAAGACATTAAATATGTTTCCGAATAACTATAGATATCTATCGAATCCTTCGGGATATAGAGATGGTATTATCTTCAAAATATTGCTTACGTAAATACCCAAATAGTTATGATCTTTGAAAGAACTGTGCAATGGGAGTGCATGACTGGATTTATTTGTTTGGACATACTCCATCGCGAAATAGTTGTTTTAGGATTTTTTGTAATTCGACCCCCAATCAGGAAAAAGGGGCGAAATATGTTTTTTTAAAATCGTCTATAACACTGAAAAACAATTGACTATCGTGATTTTTACTTCAATTTGTAACGTATACAAATTTCTATAACAGTGCTCCAAGACGTTTCGAAATTCTTTAATTAAGGGAGTAAAAATACGTGAAATGTGTTATAGATTATTCCTCCATATCTATCGAACTAATCGAGAAATCGAAATGCTCTTTGCTTTAGATTGATGCTTTTGTAATTATATATATATATATATAAACCATTAAAATATATTTTCCGATTTCGGCCCCAAAGAGGTTAAAAAAAAGGGTAACATGTGTTTTCGATTCACAATAGATAAATATCGATCCCATTGATTTTTATATGGCAACGTGATATTTGTTTAGGATTGATGCTTACTCAAATACCTGAAAAGCAATTACAAGAATTTTCGATGTTCGCCACCTAAGGAGGTGAAATGGGATGAAAAGGGATGAAATGTGTTTTTAATTAATCGTCGATATATCTTGAACCCAAGGGGCTGTTGTAGTGTTTTTCACGTCCACGAGACACCAGTTAATTATTCTAACATGTGATACAAGGATACTTAGAAATTCAGTCTCTTAGGAGGTGAAAAAACCTTGAATGTGCTTAAGATAAATCCTCGATATCTATCGAAGCCGTCGAGATATATTGTTAATTTTTGTTTCAGGATGATGACTACAGAAATGATCGAAAAACTTTTCAAAGATTTTTCGAAATTCGAACTCTCAGTACTGTGCAGGGGTCATATTTGTTTCTTAATGAATGATTGATTTTTATTCGACTTAACGGGCTAACATCGTGATTTGCACTTCAATAGGATACTTATAGAAATGCCAAAGATGTAAAATTAAAATGTTTCGAAATTCGACACCCAAAAAGGCGAATAAGAACACAGTTTGTTTTCCACCAACCCATGATATCTATCTAACCAGTAGAGATATTGAGGTGTTGTTCGCGTAAAAGTTATGCTTACGTAAGTATTTTAAAAAATTATATGTAGATGTTCTTAGTTTTAAATATAACTTGATTATTAAGAACATAGCTAAGTTTGTAAACTTTCAAGACAGACGATCCGAAAAGCAAATACGACCAGCGAGAAATAAATTATTCAAGAATTTTACTCTACAATAATCTATCGAAACGTGGTGTTGTATAATCTCTATTAGCCCAAGACATGAATGTTTTATATATTAAATCAAATTTGTTTTCATGAATTATTTTGACGTTACGTGACGCAGTTGTTTGTAGCTCAAGTCTACATTCCGGGAGGATCTGGGCTAGAATTCCGTAAAAGCTGCCCGCGAACTTTAAATTCTGACGCACAAAAACTGCACGGCAGATCGAATTAGTAAAATTTGCGTTTAGTCGTTTAGATGGGGTAAAATGTATTATGGAGTTCACTTTCCACTTAGGTACCTCGACAACATCAGCTCACGTACATAATCTCACTAATCTCAAGGTTGGGGCACCAAATACATTTCCGCGAAACCTTTTCCCACCAAACCTTTCTAATGGCATTAAACTTCAAGTGAATACATTGAAAATATGTAATAGAGGGCATCGTCACCAATGGTTGTGCACAGGATAAATCAGACGTTTTTCATTCGATTAACCTCTTACATTTAGGAGTTTATAACTACCCCATGGCGTCATCTTTGCAGTGCTAAAAATAAGGCCCAGGCGAAGTCGCTGTTAGTGGCAGGGACAAACTTACCACTGCTTTTCGCGTGGACAGCTATAGCTACTTATCCTGCTGCAGTTTGGAAATTGTAACACTTGATGTCTGAAGTACCAGTCTGGTGTGTAAAGAGGTTTCACAATTAAAGTAAATTATTATCAGTTATGAATCATGCTCGCGAGCAAAGTCGCGGGGGACTTCTAGTCTGAAATACAATTCGTTACAATGTGCAGTTGTTCGAAAAATGCTTATTATCCTCTTGGCCGTCTGTCTAGGCCACCGAGCTGTGTGCAGAGATTCGGCCGTTACCAGATTATTCGAAAACTACTCATCGCACGTGAGCAATGTCGGCTTAGGAATAGCATTATAAGAGCGTTACATGTCTGTATAGTAATTTTTACACCACTACCATGATAACAAAATAAGCTTGATTCAAGCTTGAACTAAGCTTGCCATGACAAGTGTGCACGCTTGCAGCAAGCTTGTCACGTCAAGCCATAAAGCTGGAATCACACGACTCAATTTACAGATTGCGCAGTTCACTGCATGCTATCAGCTGGGTAATATTTGCAATGAAACCTCTCTCACTCGCTCCATGTCCACTTTGTACATGGCACAGTTCACAATGCAATATACTCGCAATTCTTTCCTTTCTCGCCAAACTATAGTTTGTTGCCTAGGTCTATCGTATTGAATTGGAATTTTTTTAAAAACATATCAGTGAGTAAATTGTGTGAAAGATGCGAGGACGAGGAAAGTGAGAGCCTTACATACATTCGCAGCCATAACCTTTAAAGCGCTATCGCACAAATGTCCATTATGACAAGCGATGTTGTGTTGTACAGCACTGGGTATTTCTTATATTCCTTCAATAACCAAAACAAACTCTTACATGTCCACTCCATTCTTTGTTTACTCTTACATGTCCACTCCATTCTTTGTTTACTTATACAGTAAAGCCCGCGAAAACTCTACTTGAAACGGCCAATCATATATCTTGTTTCACGCAATTTGCAAGGCATTGCCCAGAAATATAGAGCTTGTTATATGCTCTCAAATCGCGTCGTCGCTTGCATTGCATGTGATATTCCGAGAATTTTGTGTCTGACATGCAAAGCAATTTTAGCAGATTGCACGTAAATTGCGTGTTTATTGCATCGTGTGATTTCAGCTTAAGCTTGAATCAAGCTAACTGGTCTTCACACGACAAGCCTGCAGCAAGTTTGCGAGGAATGCTTGATTCAAGGTTGCTGCAAGCTTGTAGCAAGGTTGCTGCAAGCTTATAGCAAGCTTGCTTCGTACAAGGCAGGATACAAATGTAAAAAATAGGCTTGAGACAAGCATGAATCAAACTTACCAAATATGGCATGTAATGGAAAGCCTAAGTCAAGTCAATTACAGGCTTGCCGCAAGCTTACATGTTATCTGGGTACTCATTACATCATATTAAATAGTCGGCGAAAATGTTGAAAATGGGACTATTTTGCGGCCTATTTATGTATGAAAATCTTGGCGCAGAATGATTTAAAATGTATATGCTGGTTATTATACACATTTATCTTTAATATAAGTTCATAAAATGATAGGGTGACCAGCTTGAAAGTCTCATAGAGGCTCGTTGTCTGCGAGAATACTGGACGCTAGATCAGTGACTTGCGCTTAGAGGCTATAGTAAGGGGTGATGTGCATGCTCCGTCGTCCTTACCGCGTCCACACTTCTATGCCTTGAACAAGCATAATACGTTCACCCAGAGCAACCACCTTAACAGTGCGCGGTAGATACATAAACGCTGAAAACATAAATTTTTTTCTACGCTTTTTTTCGAAGCCAATATGGATAAAATACCCAATGACAATTCTAGATAATGGTATTTGCTAACTCTATGACTAAATATTTATCCAGAATTACTAACTCGTTACGCGTGATCTCTTGCGCCGCAGTTAAATACACGAGGTTCCGGCGTCAGAGATTGTGCCTCAGAAGCTCCTAACACTGGAAACAATTTTGTTAAAAGGCTAAAACTATTGTCTAGGATTGCTATTGTTTAATTTTCGCGAATTGGCTTCAAGAAACCTACAGTTATAGATTAATGCTTTTAGCGCTGAATTATGCACCACGCCCACTTAAAAAAAAATATGTGCCAGTACCAACTATTGTGTCTTGTATGAGCAACATTAGGCAAGAATTAGTGGTGTAAATTCCTTCATTATGAGCTATATCACTGTTGGCAAGAACAGGTTACGATTATAATGCGAAAGGCTGGGTTACCTTGGCAACAGTGCATAAAGCAACATGGCGGAAATGCCTATCGACAGTCAGTTTAAGGCGGCGGCCCTGCTGGCCGGCAGCAGCACAGACGCACGAAAGCTGAACACTTAGAGCATAGATAACAACTAGAGAGCTATTGCCAACCCCTTTCCATGCTGTGGAGTGATTCCTAGATCTAATCAGCTGTCGATGGGCACCGAGCGAAACAAGTTTCTTATGTATTACTATATAGCGGTAAGCATATTGCATTTAAATATCTCTCACATTTAAAGCAGCATATACAGAATGATTCGCTGTCGCATATTACCAGCATCCATCGATTCTCGTTCATTTTCGTGTAAAATACGAGTTTGTTTACATATTCTGTCTAAATTATCTTGGCATTTTCGTTTTCCAGTGATTTAAAGAATGAATAAACATGAATGTGTTGCGTATTAGTTGTAAAAGATTCAGTAGTCTATAAATCTCGTTTGTCAATGTCTTTACGAATGGATGTCACAATATTAATTATTTTGTAGTGCTTTTCTTATACTTTGCCTATCGCTCGATGTCGGTTTCACAACAAAGGCACCAAACACTCTCTAGTTATCCATGCTCTAAGGCTAAACATGTATTGAAAGACAGTCGCTGCTACATGGACGCACAACACACGGAAGATAAACAGCACACGAACAGCTCACAGGAAGTTACCGAACTTTTAACTTTTCTGCGCTGTGTGCACTGCCAAGTAACAAGCAACATTTAAATATTAACAAAGTTTAGAACTATAAATCTTTATGTTTTTTTTTTCTAATGCGCGAATTGCAACAACAATTTTGTTCCTTATTTAACTGTGGCAGCGGAAAGTAATAATAATAAAAAAACTGTGTAAATAGTCTCCCATGTAATTTTGTCTTTTTATGTTATACGTGAATATAGCATGGTAGTCTGTGCTATTTGTGTAATATTACCATGTTTGTACGAGTGTAACCTAGACCTAACTGTGTTTAATTTTTATTAACAACCTAAAGTTTATGTTACAATATGACAATTGGAAGTTTAATGCTTAAAACTAAATTAATGTAGTTGTAATGACACAATTACTAAAAAAAATTTCAATGTAATTGTTATTATATTTAAGATTGCCTGTAGTTATTATTTGCTTAATTATCAATTTAAAATTAATCATAGTTGAAAGTTTCCGAAAGTTTCACAAATCTTTATATTTTCATTTAGCCAATCGTAGCAAGTAAAACATGGTAACAAATAAATTTTAATGCTTAAACAATGACTTCTCAAATTTTAAAATTTATGTTCAATATGTTATGAAGACCATAAATTATGACTATGAACATTATTTATTCAAATGATAGTGTCTTTGTTTTAACTAGTGTTCTTACCAAAATGTGGATTTGAATATTGTTTTATTCCTTGATTACGTGCTTTCAAAAAATTACACTTACATTTGTAATATCGCATTAAAAGTCAAGTTTGAATAGATAGGTGTTAAAATCAATATTTTGGAATAATGTGTTCCATTACCCTCGTAATACGACATCAATAGTTAATTCGTTCATGTAGAAACCTTAATGCTTTTGTGAAGGTACTTTAAAATGAAACTTAAGTAACCAAATTATGGATAATGAACTGCAAATTAGGTAAACCACTTGGTTAAAATAGGTTCAGTATTTTCCCACGTATTACAAAAATATTAATTTATTCATGCTTAAATGTGAATTTCTCCATCACGCATGACCTTCCAAAATTGTGAGCGTACGCGAAATACCCAGTGAAAAAATTTTTTAACTGCAATAATGTACAAAAAGGTCCAAATTTTAATGAGAAATATATTTAAAGGTTTTTGAAATATGCGTTAAAACTTATATTTATCCAATTCATACAATCCGAAATTAGCTATACAACAACAGACTCTACTTGAACCTTAGTTATGAAGATGAGCTAACAAAGTACAAAATGGTTTAAATCAATTAATATTTCCCGAAATATTGACGTAGAATTTAAATTTACTTATTTCGTTTCAACGTTAGATATTGTAACCTCTTATTAAATTAAAATTTCACAAGTTAAAATATGTTTAAAGTTAAAAAAAAAATGGACATCATCACTCAACCATTCATTATTTATTTATTCATTATTAAAAAATGACGGACCGAACTATGCCATACTAAATTCAAACTTCACTGACGAATTGCGAAAAATAAATTTACCTCCAATTGGTCCAGTAGTTACCGATAAAATAATACAATTTTTAATTATTCATGTCATGCTATTTTAAAAAAATTACGTACCTATACCACAATATACAGTAGCTAAAACAAAGTTTGTTCGATGACGTATTAAAATTATGTCTTTGAATGTTTCATGCAATGGGACAGAATGACAAGCTGTATTATTGTGGACATACGCCATTGCAATATTATGTCGTTCCAGAAATATTAGAATAAGACTAAGAAAGACAGACAACTATGTGCGAAGAAAGAGAAAACGAGCCGAGTTGGCTGTAGTCAACATATCCATAAACCAAGACAACAGAACATGAAAGATCCCATCAGGAATTAGACAACAGCAAATAAAGGACAAAAATAATAATAATTAACAACCAAAAATAAAAGTCGAAGTACAAAACAAACTAATGTGTTAAACTCAGTACACCACAATTAAGACAGCACAGACAATACTGGAACGACTACAATAATGGACACAAGACATGATAACGACGACGTCACAGACAACACACAACGATGAAGAGACAAAACAACACAGCATATTTCCAAAGGTCGACTTTTCACGACGTTTCGGGAGCTGACATCTGCTCCCGTCTTCAGGAAAGTCGGCCTTTGGAAATATGTTGTGTTGTTTTGTCTCTTCATCGTTGTGTGTTGTCTGTGACGTCGTCGTTATCATGTCTTGTGTCCATTATTGTAGTCGTTCCAGTATTGTCTGTTCTGTCTTAATTGTGATGTCCTGAGTTTTACACATTCGTTTGTTTTGTACTTCGACTTTTATTTTTGGTTGTTAATTATTATTATTTTTGTCCTTTATTTGCTGTTGTCTAATTCCTGATGGGATCTTTCATGTTCTGCTGTCTTGGTTTATGGATGCGTAGACTACAGTCAACTCGGCTCGTTTTCTCTTTCTTCGCACATAGTTGTCTGTCTTTCTTAGTCTTATTCTAATATTTCTAGGACGACATAATATTGCAATGGCGTATGTCCACAATAATACAGCTTGACGTATTAACATGTTTAATTTGGTTTCTGTCGATTCTTGGTTTCGTAGTAAACACATAAAAGGTTACTGTATTCCAGCAGTTCTGTATAAAATATCGGCCCTTCAAAAATTAACAACCGTATAGTGAACTTAAACCTTGATATGAATAGCTGAGTAAACGAAAAAGGTGGATTGATAAATTCTACACGTAGATACACACAGAAATGCATAAAGACATACAGAAGAATAAGTGAACGTTTTAAGACTTCTTTCATTTGAATAGTTGACGGAACGCGAGACATCTGTTACAGAAACTTGTATCTTAATTCGATAGCGTTTTACACCCTTCGAAGTGCTTTCAGAACAGAGTTTAGCTGATAATTTCTTCAATAATATTTAATGGTGGAACAACCTAGTCGTGTTTCTGTACTGAGTTCAGAAACCACATAGTTTCTTTCTTTCTCTCTCTCTCTCTCTTTACAAATTCCAACATTTTGAAAATATTATAGGAGTATAAACGAAATGCACAAAATTCACGTTAGTTTTGTGTGTAGTGTATGTGTACCAAGTTTAATGAAATTCTAAAATACACTTCCAAAAATATGAAATACTTTGCTAAAATATTAAATTGGCCACCAATTTGAAAATATTAACACAGGATGAACGAAATACAAAAAGTCAAATCAGAATTACTTGTAGGATTTGTGTACCAAGTTTGATGCAATTCTAAAACATGGTTCCTAGGTAACAAGTAACATCTAACTTGATATAATAATGTTAAATTGGCAGTAATTTTGATAACATGAAAAGGGTGTAAACGAAATAATTAAAAGTCAAATGGGGGTGCTAAGGTCTAAATGTGTACAAGGTTTGATGAAATTCGGTCCACTGGTTCAAATGTTTTTAAGGGTACACACGCACACATGGACACACATACATACAGAAACACACACGTACACACACATACACAAACAGACAGAAAGGTGTTCTCATAAGCCTACTTTTCCCTTAGGAAAGTAGGCTAAAAATTAAACCTTAAAATTTTTCATATGCGAGAAGTAATTGTAATTTTTAGTTAAAATGTTGAGCTACATACACAATTACAATTATTTTAATTTGACCTCTCTAGGGAGCACGTGCATGGAAATATAACTGTAATTAATCAAAACAAGGTACTTTGGAGAACAATTTAACAGCCACATCTTGGATATTTATTTGATAAGTTTCTGCAGCAGTCGGCTGAATGTTAGCTGATAGTTACAGACATTATAGAAAGCGGTTAAGTAAACAGCATTTTGTATTTTGCATTTTGTTAACTTTTACATCGGAAAAACTGCTAACGGAGTTATGCTTAGCCAGAGATTATGTTACGGTAAGTAGTATACGGTATGTTCACGGAAAGTGACTAATTTTTCTCAGATCGTAAGTAATGTTTTCTATATTGAATTAATTAATAGATTCATCAGCAGTAGGATACACACTTTATCTGAATACAGTTATTATAACACTATTATTTATTTGTAGCTATAGTGAGAATTAAATCGCAAATAACAGCGCGACATATATGCAAAATGTAAAGGATAATTCCTACAGATAATTGAACGTTTAGCAACTGTACGCTAAGCTGCTAATTACATATATTTTGTCATATTTAATAATTTTAATGAAATAGTGAAATAAATGTCAACGTTTTAATAAGTAAAATTTAGAGTTACTAATTCCAAAATTTATACAGTAACTTTATTTGCCTGGCGTGAGGAATGTGTCAGAAATAGATTCCTCTTGCGGATTCCAGCTACGAGCTACTGTGTCCTCATTAAGGAAGCTGCCTGGATGAACGTATTCTGCGTGGTCGAGGCCATATGGAAGCAATAAAGACGAGACAGCATGAGCAAAACGTCTCACCCTAGCCTCTAAGTGCCAGTCTCTGAACTGGTGTGCAGTCGTCTCGCAAACAACGCGCCTCTATGAGAGTTTCTGTGGCGATCGTATCATTTTATGACGTAATATTAAAGTTAAAGGTATATTGTACACGCTTATACCTTCTTCGGCAAGATTTTCGTACTTAAAATGACCACTATTTTCGGTCACTAGAAAAAATGCTTTAAGGCCACGCTCATTAGTTTAGCAGCGGTTTCGAAAATAATTTTTTAAACACAAATTAATACATATATGAAAATTTCATTCTGACAGTCTTAACATTTATATATCAACGTTTGTATATGCATTTTTCTGTTGCAATACACCAAACTGATTTTTAGATTTTCGCTTCTGGAATAGCACATATTTTGTTGTGCAAATAAGCAAAAATGAAGCAAAATATTTTTTTTCTACCAAACGGTACATTATTTTTAAAAACGCTCTGGCAAAATTGTGTATCGTATGACTGTACACAGTCTCAATTTTTTTCAAATCATTTGGTTAAAAAATATTAGAGTTTTTTTGCAATTGTTGGAAATAAATGAAACATCATGGCCTTATTGATAGTTCTTTAAGTACTATGCCTAAGCGGACATCACTCGTGTTCACGGAGTAGTTTATAATAATCTACTAACGGCCGAAGCTCTGTATACAGTTCTACGCCTGGGTTTGCTACTGGAGCTACGGAACTAGTGTGCGGGCGACAAGGTCTCGTGCCAGCCAAGTTAGATATTAATTACTAAGGTAATTTTAATTTGTTGAAGTCAAATATATATTCTTATCATTACTAAATGGTACTGTTGATAAGCGCTTCATACCTGCAGCTTGGTCCGTCATTCTCCCACTACTGCCTGAAGTTTCTGCCGAGCATCGCATACACGACATTCAAGATAATTGTATTCGATCGCTTTCTCTATGTTGTATTACCTATGTGGAATAAAATTCTATTTATAAACATCGCACCGTAGCTGACTTCAGTTATTGTTGATTTTCCGCGCTGCGCCCTCGTGACTTTACCATAATTGCTCCTTAGTATACACAATTTTCTTCGTCCTTTCTGCATAGCTGCCATCTGGAAAGTTTTGCAGCCCTGTTCCTGTTTCGACCATATTGATTCGAACAAGTAAGGTCACACTTCACGCGTCGAGATAATGTATTTTCGTAATCAATAGTTTTTTGCCCACTTTTTAATTGTATCGTGAGGCGTGTATGTGTAGAGTGTTTATGAATTATTTATTTTATTTAATTATTTCAACACATTTCTCATATGGTTTTAATTATGTATGCAGCACTTCGTCTTCATTATAAAAGTGAAGGTAGACTTTACGTCGCAATTATCTTTCTAATTTTGGTAATAATAATTGTTTCCTATTAATTGTTATACGTCTGGCATATATATGGTGTATAAACTGACATACTGAAACATTAAATATGGTATTAATGGAACCATTATGCATATTTAGCTTGCGAGACTGTAGAACGAACATTATATAAAATTAAAATATTTCAGGTCTATAACTGAAACAATTTAATTTAATGGACTGCATTCAAATGTCAGCATGAAATATTTTACACACACAAGTACATAACAACACTTACATTATTCCATTATGACGGTGTATGTTCCGTTTAAAACTCATTCAGTGGTACCACCTACAGGCAGGGCCAATATGGATAAGTGGCAACTGGTACAAACTGCGATAAACTGCAGCAACCGCGATACAGATGCATTTTACCGTCTATCGTGAAGAGATGAATGAGGCGAACTGAGGCTGGGGTGACGTAACAGCGGCGGAACGAAGATGAGGTAGGTAATCGGAATCGTCCGATTAATATTCCTACGCCATGACAGCGTCCGCCACACTTCTCAAATGGCGTTGTAACCGAACATCACAGCAATGTAAGTAACCTTATTAAAACCATTAGCACAGGACATATTACATAATAGTAGAAATTATGCAATGTTTGGCCAATGATATTTTGTCGATGAAATTGAAATATTCCTTGCTATATGGAATACGTCCAATGGCCGTTAGAGCAAAAGTGAAGTGGAATCGTAATTGTAGACAGGAAGAAATATTGAAAACCTGCACAGTGTAAAACATTATTTACAATATAGAAACATTGTATTTTTTACACTAAATAATTAATATTCTCATTATTTCTATCATCGTGTATTTTGGAGGATGCACTAACATCGTGGACCTTTAATTAATACGTTTGCAGTGATTGGTTGCTGCCATATACGTCTACACAAGATATGAAATATTACTATTTCCGATGTCAGCATCTCTGTGCACACCACCAATTTTGAATCAGTAAGTATGAATACATGGAAATCAGTTCTTGTGCGTACAACCTTTGTTCTATGCTTTCTTACTATAGTAACGTTTATCAGATTTCACACATTTATTTCTGTTTATCACCCTTGTTTTGAGTTCTACACTATTTTTGTAACATGTTTGCCATTTTGGAATATAGCACCGTAAAAACATTATAAATATGTTCCATATTTCGGGAACTATTCAAAGGATTACGAAAAAATTTTATATTTTGAAAGCGTCTCATACCATCTTTAATTTTAACTCAAAGTTGTATGTTCATCATTTTCGAAAACAGTGCGATTAAAAAATCATATTTTATCCAACTTAGAGAAATACTCGTATTGCGTGTAACTAAATTTGATACGTTTACTTTTTATCACACAATTTCTTAAAATGTTTTTATAACGTGGTTCAGCTTTTTTACTATCATGAATACATAACCAAATGTGATATTTTATAGGTCGTAATCCAAGGTTTGTTTTAATTTGAGATCGTTTCGCTGCTACGCCAGTTTGGATGAAAGTATGACATAGCTAAATAAAATTTTGAAATGAAATTTCTATTATACCATTTGTTACAAAATATTAAGTTTATACAGTAATACAATGTCCTTATTTTACTTCATATCTGAGGGTAATTCTGCTGAAGGCAAGGAAGATAATATATTTTCTTACGGACCAGTTTGGCTAGGGACAATCTTCCCTCTTGTAGCGCTGATATCAACAAGGGGGCTTATGTAGAGAACTTCGGGTGCAAAACTTAACATTGCCAGAGGAACAAGTTATCTGTTATCTTTAGTAGCATTAACCTTATTCAGGAAAAGGCGGGCAGCACTTGGAAAGTATGCCTCGAGGGAAGTCATGTCCATGGCACCGGGTTCTTTCCCCATTACATTTAATGTATATTAATATTAACAACACTCAAGTCAACTGTAAAGAAACATCCCTTTGCAGAAATACTGTCATAAAGGTTAAATTCATTCGTGTATTTCCATTTATCCGGACTATATATTTATGTATGTGAAATTGCGTTTCTGGAAGTGCAAATTAACAAAAAAACTACCGAAAAACATCAGCATTTATTTATTAATTTCAAATTTAATAATATTGCATGTAAGTATTATGTAACCGATTTAGCTGTTCAACCTAATTCTTCCTACATGGTTAAATTTATTTATTCTATCTAGCTTTAGTGTAAACTAGTAATAATGTCCCGTTTTAAAAAAAGGAATCTAATAGTAACTGAACAAAGTATAACATCGCATATTTTTTTTAAACCAATTAAAATGCCACATAATTAATGTCAATATCTAAATACATTTCATGATAAGTATTATGTGAAGTCTGTAAATTTTATTGAAGATGTTCCATAATCCTAGTAAGCAATATTACACTGCTTAAACTAAAGCTCTTTAACACATAATTCCTCTAAAAAATTTTGTGGTTCAATAGACTATTATTACGTTGTGTGGCAGACAGTAGATTATGAGTAAATATTGTTTTCTTCAGTACAACATAATTAGTATTAATCTATTTTTTTGATTACCAATGCCACGCAGAATATTAGAACCCAGCATGTGAGTACACAATTAAACTCACTGTAAATTTGTTGCTATAAAATAATTGAAACAGACTTAACGGTTTACTCATTAAAGTCATGCAGCTACTTGCGATTGTTACGATATCATTCTTACTTCCACGGGCTTATGTGATCTAGCAACGAAATAAATATAAATATATGAAACAATTCACTCTTGTATACTTACTGAAGATAAAATTCTGCAATTCACAAAGCCGCTGCTACGAATTCGCCCGCTCTTACACGCTGTTAACTATAAATTATAAACCGAATGAGATCGACTTAAAACGAATTATTCATCAACTCATACAGCTATGTGCTCGGAAAGGCAGTAATTTACGTGCCACCACAACTCACACTCAAATATACATCAGTGGCTTGTCTTCTATGCTCTGTCCTCGTTACTGACCAATTTAAACTGCCAGACAGACACTCCCCAGCCGCCGTCTGTGGAATGGCTTACGTAGCTTAGAGTGACTTCCAAAACTATAAATATATATGTGTTAACGCGTTTGGCTTAGTAAAATATGAATAAACATGTGTCCATGTAAATACCCTACCACGGTACACGCGTTTATTTAATTCTTAACATTAAACGTAAGTTTTTCTGAATTGTGACAAGTAGTTATTTTTATCTTGCATTATGAAAATTCGTAGCGTCTTTCGTGACAACGCATTTTCAACAAGGTTTTTGCACAAAAAATTATTGATATTCAAATATTTCGAATTGAGTTAAATATTTTATTAAACATTAATTAAAAAAAAATCCCTTAAAATTTAAGAAAGACGAATGTTTATCAATATAATCATTTAACTTGCAAACTAGTAAGGAGTCGGTTCCGAGAAATTGTATGCGACATTTATTTTCTCAAGTTGCAGTAATTTACCTAATGAGAAGTTGATCGTTACTATTTGATTTTATCATATTTTTGTACACCAACTTGACTATTATTGCTTCCAAATAATGCTGAAAATTACCAAAGAACGTAACATGGCTGCCATAAAAAAAAGTGTATACATTTCTTAATATTCTCCTGTTTACAGTGTTATTTATATCTCAAACTGGGCGAAAATCGCGCATGTGGTTTTAACATATACAGTTGAAATTTGGTTTTCTTAAGACTAACTATTTTTCCAGATGAAGACCGATAGAAATTGTACATCAGTAGATCTGACTCATGTAGTTGACGAATTTTGTATGTTAGTGTCGTGGATATTGGTTGAGCAGTACGGCATGAATAGGAACTAACTAAATACTATTGTATGAACATTTTGAAAACACTTTAACAAATATATTAGTATCCATATCAACTGTATCTCTTATATGCATATTTAGCAAGAATGAGTACAATACGTACTAGGATACCTCGACAAAAAATAAAGCAAAATATGTTTTTATTTTTATTGTGTATTTTCCTGTACAAAAATCGGTTTCAATTTGTCGAATGACATAGTACTTATTTATTTATACGTTATTTGTTTTGAAAATATTTTACTTAGACATTCAAATCCGCGTTAACATGGCCTATGCTAGTATTTCTTATGTTTCAAATTTTGTGGTTTATTTTAGAGTAAATTTCAAGATATGGGTTAAATATTACATAACGTACTTAGTGTTCTCATTCAAAATCAATAACATATGCCATGTAGTCTTCCAAATTCAATGCAAACTGTTTGCAAAATGATCAGTTATTTTAACAATAATGTTAAGCAATTACTGAGATTTGTCATAGATAGAATTCTACATTACAAATTTTCCGCCTTTTTCGAAAATAAGTACATGTGGTTGGAAATTAGACAAATCATATCAACATTGTAATTACGATGTGTGTTCAGATATTGAAGGCATATGGCATTATATTAAAAAATAAATAGAGGACTTACACATTCACATGTCGAAAAAAGACACACATCCATAAAAATATCTTAGCGGTCGTTCTTTCTCATAGTAGGCATAAAACATTTACGACACTTAGTATATCAAACAATTGTTTTTCTTTTAAAAAATTGTATCGAAAATTTCGTACTTTGTAACAGATTCTTATCTATCGTAAAGTAACATCGTGCAAAATAGACGTAATGAAATGTTCGGGCAGATGTGTATTACATTTAAACAAAAATAATTGTAAAACATACAGTGAATGGTTTGTTGATGCATAAGCACCGTCTGCAATTGAAAACCATGTCGTTATATTTCACAGTTGTCCGTTTGTGTTAATATTGAAGTTCAGCCTCTAGCAAACGGTGGCGCAGAAATTGTCTTCAAGTAATACATCTCTCTGGTGTTGTGAAAAAAAATTACAAATAAAAATTAAGTTTGTTTGAAGTAGTTTCACTGACACAATAATTTAGGCCAAATATATTTATCACTGAACAAAATACTCTGCAAGTTTTATGCAATCAGTTTGAACTATGATTAAAATAGGCCAGACATTAACTTCACCAAATTAACATTAAATTTAAAGTAATTATTTTAATTAATTACTTTTGTAGGAAATAGTGAAACCATTTCAGCATCACAAATGTTTGAATCTGAAAACAAAAGCTGTGTCCATTACCTACAGTCGGGTACATGATTGTGGCGGCACACAGCCACCAGCTGCAGGTGTGCTGCCCAGCAAGACTAACCCAGCACAGATGTTCCACAACACAGCTAACATCCGCACCGCACCACGTTGCCTCTGCTAGAGCCGCGAGCATTTACATCTCCAGCATCCACGTCGCGCCGTGTCACACTTCCGAAAGTAGAGGCCACACAGATGTTTCACAACACGGCCACCATCCCCATCGTGCCTCGACTCTTGGCACGCCTCCTTCGATAGAAGGCAAACTGCAGGGGCCGGTGGCTTCCCGGGCATCTGTGCCGGTCACCTACTAGCCACCTTGATTTACCTGATGGTAGTGGGACTGTCGACAGAGGTTGCCTCTTCTTTCTTTAATCAGTCATGTCGGATCCTCCATCTTCCACCGTCTTCGTCGATCGTGTTGCGGTACAGATACCACCATTCTGAGCTTCCGACCCAGAGCTGTGGTTCACGCAGGTGGAGAACCAGTTTACGCTCGCTGGGGTAAAGTTCGACGAGACAAAGTTCAATTACACCGCAAGGAACCTGGACTACAAATACACTACAGAGTTTCGCGATATACTAACCCGGCCACCCTCCGAGGACAAGTACAACAAACTAAATTCGGAACTTATTTAATGGCTCAGCACATCACAAGAAATAAAAACCAAGCAGCTACTGGAACATGAAGAGATCGGAGACCGTAGGCCCTCACATTTTCAACGACATTTGAGGAGCCTAGTAGGTAAAACTATTCTCGACGAACATCTCTGGTCATTATGGTTGGGCCGCCTCCTATTGAATTACCCAAGTAATCCTGACGACCAAAGTTAATGTTTCCTTGGACTTATTGGCCAACCTGGCGGATGCTAGTGCTGACACAACCCCAAAGCCACAAGTAGCTGAAGCCACATCCATAGACATCATTTTCGAGAGCACGACACTACTGGTGACCTCCAAGATTGGGGAAATGGCCACAATACTGAGGCAGGAGATCACTGCGACCGCTGCTCCCCACGGACACCCCCTCAGCCGCAGCGATCGCTCTGCATCACCGTCGGCATTCACACAGCAACAGCACCCCCGGAATATGCTAGTTTCATCGCTGCTTTGGAGAGGGAGCACGATGCTGTACCACTCCCTATACCTCTGGCTCGGGAAACGACCTCGGGACTCGCTGATGGTGGCCAGCGACCCAACCTCATAGTAGCCGCCTATTCATCATGGACAAGGCAACTAAGGCGCATTTTATGGTTGACACAGGCATGGACATTAGTGTTTTCCCTCGAGTTCGGCTACCGGGACAACACCCAAAGTCCAACTATACTCTCTTCGAGGCAAACGGCTTCACCATAGCATTGTATAGATTTGTGACATTCACATTGGATGTTGGGTGCAGGCAGAATTTCGTATGGCATTTTGTAGGGGCCGACATATCCAAGCCCATTATTGGCACAGACTTCCTCCGCCATTATGGACTCCTGATTGACATTCGGAACAAACGCCTGGTCGACTGCAATACATCCCTGGCCACAACCCACCATGAAGTAGTGTGCCACGTCGCAAGTGTTGGGATACTTCCTCACTCCGCCCGCTACTCGGATCTGCTGAAAAGGTATGCTAGCATTAGTCGACCAGCTGGTGCCGCACAATGTGCACAACAGTCCGCCATATCAACACAACTGCCAGGTAGCCGGTGTGCAGTAAACCACGACGTCTGGCTCCAGATAAGCTGTGAATCGTGAAGAAGGAACTCGAGGCCATGCTGAAGTTCGGCACAGCCCATCCCTCGGACAGCCCATGGTCTTCACCTCTACATATGGTGCCCAAAACAGGTGAGGAATGGTGACCTTGTTAGGACTACCACATGCTGAACGTTCGCACCGTCCCCGATAGTACTTCTCACACACTCTCCATAGAATAACTATCTTATCCACCATTGACCTTGTTAAGGCCTACAGCCAAATCACTGTCGCTCAGGTATATATCTGAAAAACCACTACCACCAAACCCTCTGGACTTTTTCAAGTTCCCATTTATGTCATTCGGACTTCGTGATGGCGCACAAACTATCCAAAGGCTTATACACGAGGTCGTAAGTGGCCTAGACTTTTATCTTGTTGACATACTGGTGGCACCTTTAACGAATCTGAATGTGAGAAGCATCTCGAAGAGCTCTTCACATGTCTCCAAAGCATATGGCCTGCTCATAAATGCATCTAAATGTGTATTTCGGGAGGCACAAGTCATGTTATTGAGTCACTGCATTTCGGTGGATGGTACTTGACCCATCCTGGAGAAAGTTGCCATCATCCAGAACTACAGCAAGCCAACGACCACTAAGCAACTGCACAAATGCACCAGGATGTTGAACTTCTACTGGTGCTTCCTTCCACAGGCTGCTGCAGTCCAAGCACCACTGCGTGGGCTCCTCCAAGGCGACATGAAGGGTAATGCTCCGCTGGTGTGGATACCCAATAGCGAAAAGGCTTTCGACGAGTGAAAAATCCAGCCTGGCTCAAGCTGCTTTGCTGTCACACCCTGTGCCTTTGGCCCCTCTAACTATGATGACTGATGCCTCAGATACCACTATGGGGGCAGGTCTTCAGCAATATGTGCACAATGTATGGCAACCTCTGGCTTTCTTCTCCAGAAAACTCAACCAGCAGAGCAAAAATATGGGGCCTACGATCTGGAGCTGCTCGCTAATACTCAGCTATTCAAAAGTTTCGTTACCTAGTCGAGGGAAGGGATTTCACCATTTTATGGACCACAAACCCCTCATCATCACATTCACCCAGAACCCAGACAAATGCCCACCATGCCTTTCTTGCCACCTTGACTATATTAGCCAATTTACCATCAATATTTGCCACATATTTGGGTCGGTCACCATGGTGGTGGATGCCTTGTCTCGGGTCGAAGCCTTGCAGGATCAATGTATTACCTAGCACTCATCATGTCACAGGTTGTAGGTGCTGAGTTGCAGCAATTCCTGCAGCAAGATTCGGGTCTGCAATTGAAACAGGAACAGTCGCTTGAGTCGCCATTCAGGTTCTACAGCGACATCTCAATACCAACGGCCAGACCTCTCCTCACTGCCCCGTTCCGCCGTGCTGCCTTCGACATGATATACCAGCTGGCGCACCCAGGCATCAATGCTACTCTCAGGTTAGTCACTCAACTCTTTGAATGGCCATCGGTTAAATATGACTGCCGAAAATGGGCTTGTGGCAGCTTACCTTGCCAGCGTGCCAAAATTTCCCGTCATGTCTCTGTATCTGTGGGATCTTTTATACCACCTTTATCTCGTTTTGAGCATGTTCACCTTGACATAGTTGGTCCATTTCCTATGTCACCAGGCTCCAGACACTGTTTAATGATCATAGATTGCTTTACCCAGTGGCCTGAAGCCATCCCAGTGGAGAACATCGAGGCCTACACAATCGCAGGAGCATTCTACTCCTCTTGGATCGCATACTTCCGCTCCCCACTGTAGATAACTACAGATCAAGACAGGCAGCTCGAGTCGTCGCTTTTCAGAGACCTTGCCAAGCTGAAAGGAACTACCCGGTTAAGGACTACTGCATTCCACCCCGCATAGAATGGTAAGCGGAACAAATGCATTGGCAGCTCAAGGCAACCATACATTGCCACATGGCGGAGTGCTGATCGAAAACCTGTTTACGGTTCTGTTGGTTCTCAGAGCAGCCTGGGGAGAGGACCTCCATACTTCCGCTGCCGACTTGGTGTACAGGCAACCACTGCGCCTCCGAGGTGAGTTACTAGCCCCTCACCCCAGTTCCCAGCTTATGGCTACCCAGGGTATGATAAAGGAACTCCGACAGCACTTCAGCAACCTGCGCCCAGCTGGGGGTACCTGTCACAGCGACCAGAAGCCCTTCGTTTTCAAAGATCTAGCCACAGCCACAGAGGTATTTGTACAGTGCGAGAGTCTGAAGAGGAGCCAACAGCCTCCTTACAAAGACCCATTCCCAGTTATGAGCAATACCCCTAAATTTGCAACTTTCCTAATGAATGGTCGACAGGTCAAAGTCTCCATCGACCATCTCAAACGACTTTACACCGTCAACGACTACCTCCTGGGCACCACCGCTGCTGGATTTTCAGCCTGCCCGACTCCACCCACCACACCAGCAGACCACATGCCCCAACCACCACATTTTGCTACAAGGTCAGGTCGGTAGGTCCATTTTCCTGCCCACTTCCAGGGTGGTTTTTCATGATGCAGGTCCATCACTGGCAGGGGGGTGATCTGGCAGCGCACAGCCACCAGTTGCAGGTGTGCATCCCAGCACGACCAGCCCCCAGCTACGACAGCAGACAGCGACAACATCCTGTAGTGTTGGCGAGTGCGGGCTAGCAGGTAGTCCTATGGCCTGTGGTTACTGACCCTCGGCTGCCTGGTCGGGCCTGGGGACATTCCAGACCAGGGGAATGACACTGGATAGGGTCTACGCAGCTCTTATTTTCTGTAAACGATTGCATGTGTACCAATATACAAACATCACTGCACGATATTGTGATATATTAACATAAATAATATTTGTAGGCAGTTACCATATATTACAGTGTTAATGTCGGAATCTACACGGATTAAATCTTTTATTTTGTTGTAAAAACTGTTTAAAGAATGTTGATGTATATTGAGAGTCTTGAAAATTTTTTGAAGTGGTACACCCGAGGATCGTGTAAGGATACGCTGTCATTTTCCGTTACTATTATCACTCGTGTGCATGCTCGCCGCGTGGTTACGATTCATCAACGTTTATCGTAGCAAATGGTTGGTTTTAGTTAGACCTTTTAGTTTTAAAGTTCCAGGTGCATTTCATTTTGGCTAAGTCTAGGTTTTTATTGTACCAGTTATGTGTGGCTTCATGACCTGTGTTTCGTTTTGCATTAAAATGTTTTACGACTGATGTTAACCTATAATATAGTGGTAGTGTGTTGTGTCCCACATGCTGCCAGATGTTTCAATAATAATAACTGACTTCGAATGTACCTAAATATTACGTACTATTTATGAACAGTACTTAAACCAAAATATCAGATTTACTCGTATATAACCTTAAAGGTACAGGTTTAACCATATCAAGAACATCGCCACTCGAAATAAAAAAAAATATATTATTACAAAACACTCATGTAACAACATTATAGACTAATTAAATCTTTAAAAATTTATCACGACTATGCATCACTGTGGATGCTAACACAAAATTTCCCTCGACAGAATATGTACGTTTTCTGTTGCGTGGTTGGCAACACACAATCGTTTACGACCACGAGATCGGGCCGTAAATAAGTAAGGCTGGTTAACCTGGCAGTGACATCTCTTATAAACCCTTACATACTCCTTGTTCCAGACCTCCTAGAGCGCTGGGGAGAAGGGACACAGCAGTCAGTCACGACCAGTCGCATTGAACGCACTAAGTAGTAGGCTATAGGAGTGTCTATAGTGTAGTATTCTTTGCAATAAAGCAAGTGTTTTCACGTATACAATATTTCTGTTCTAGCCTAGTTTGCCTGCACGTAATATACCGTACCTACTACAATGCAGTTAGAAGAGATCGAGAGTATTTTTTCCTTTAGAACTGTACTTTTATTCATTTTCAGGTCAACAATAAGATGGTTCTTAGTTGCGAGTACATTAGTCACATAATCATGGACATTGCAAAATACACATTTAGCCGATACTAAGTTTTTTTATTTATATCTTCAACAGTTTTACTATAAAATTATAATGCTTGTGTATTGATAACATGGTTTAAAACTTTCTGTTCACCCCAAATTTTAATTACATCTGGATAATAAATCTATTAGTTCGCCTCGTAACTTGTCAAATAAAAAGTAATGGATACATAAATATCGAAGTAAAAAAAATTTGGTTGGTGCAACAATCTGATCAGTTTGTGTAGGTAGCAATTATGAAAAATCCTTTACTACTTACTATCCTGTGTTAACACTGTATGCTGTACGACTTCCGCTCATCTCAGGCAACTGCGCATTTCCTACATTCAATGTCACTATATTTCCTGGTTCTGTATTTCTCACTACATTTATTCTTTGACTTATTTTAAGTGATATTTAATGATTTTCCAGTTAGATGCTGATGAATCACCAGTACACAATTTTATTTTTCATATCAAATGTATTACAGCCGCTATATTTCCACAAATACATTTCTTGTTAGTGTTCTACATCAAACTGACTGTATCTAATTAATAGTTTCTCAGAGTTTAGGGCTATTTTGTGTATTGTCTTATGTTTTGCACAAGCGTGCAAGCAACTGGTTATGCTTCAAAGAGGCGTTACGCCCTTGTAATACATTTTAAGTGGTAAGATTAGTGTATATAACACACATGTACGCGCGCGCACACACATATATAAAGAAGTGCACCACTCACTCATTCATGCACAGACCAAACCGCTCGACCTAAGGACATGGAATTTCGAGTGTGGCTTCAGATACTCAGTAGGCACCCACGAAGAAAGAATTTTTGAATTTCAAAAATTACGGGGAGGGGGGGGATGCCGTAAATTGTGTTTTAAATCAATCATCGATAACTGTTAAACCCGTTGAGATGTACTATGTGATTTTTACTTAAAAATCTAGCATAAACATTTCCCTATAAAGCTGTTCCAGGATTTTTTAAAATCCGTTCTCCAAGGGTAACAAAAAACAAAACTTATTTTTTCAGTTAATATTTTGTAATTCTTAAACCTGTTGAGATATCAATACAATTTTTGAATTGGAATGAATGTTACGAAAATATCTGAAAATCTACATCATAATATTTAAGATGGATATATTTAGGCAGTATAAAGATGTAAAGTGTACCCTAAAAAATCCTGAAAAGTAGATATAACCACGGAGAAAAAATTAAAGCCGTCCTATTGGTACGTACACATCTTTGTGCACGGACCTGTACTGTATATGCAGATTTAATTGCTTAAGATTTCTGATGACCTATCTTGGCGAAGTCGTTTGGAACACTGGTAGGAAGTTTTATGTTCGAATCCCGTGTAAGGCAAGGTGACGGCGAACTACTGTAATATTATGTACGCACATATTAGTGGCAGCTGGCAGAAGAGTTAATTTTAAATTTGAAGTATGGAAATTTAAGGTTGGCTTCCCTTGTGGCGTAGGCATCCACAAAAGTGTGAAAAGAGGTTATATGTATTTTCCCTGTATCCTTGATATCTCATAAACCT
>PNEQ01135266.1:27509-57956 GCA_003012365.1 Medauroidea extradentata
TTTTTGTTTTTTTATATATATATATATATATATATATATATATATATATATATATATATATATATATATATACATACATATATGCATATATACTTAAGTTTTCAGCTCGGAGGCCTGTTTGGACCTCAAGGGGAACACCTGGGGGCTTATTCTGAGTTTCTGTTTCCTACGAAAAAAGTTGTTACTGAGCGATAATTGGTTCCAAACGACTGTTTGGTATTCTAAGTTTAAAACGGGGGTTGTTTGACGTCACGAGTCAGGTAGGAACTTACCAACTGCTCGCGATCAGTTGGAAAGGCTGAATTTCGTCAGTACCTCGCAAAGGTGGTATATGGAATAATAATTTACTGTACCTGTCATAATATCGACCACTATTTTTTCCCTTATTTGTGTCTCTTCTATGAGACATTTAACAACCTGAGAAAATGCTGAACAAAACAATCCTTTAGCAAATACATGTAAGGAAATTAAATAAGCCAATAGCTGGAAAACAAAAGACACGTATATATTTGACTATCGTTAAATCTATAATTTACATTGTTTGAAAGCAGTTGTCGAGGTATGTGTGTTTGGCTCAGTTGGTTGCGGCGTGAGTGGGCTCGGTAAGTTGTTTTTCGGATTCGCGGTTCAAATCCCGGAAAACTTAACCATGTTGTTATAACATTGTTTTTACACACACGCGCGCGTGCGCGCGCACACACACATACACACACATCAATAGGCCTACATACCCATTCTTGTTTTTTTTTTTGTTTTTTTTTTTTTGGCTGCGACTTTATTCGCGTGGTTTTAAATTTTGGAAAATTCTAAACAATGGGACAACATTGTGTAAATGATCGTTAACGACCATTTTAGAAACACTTAAATGTGTTTCGCTAAATTTTTGTATCCCTCGTTCTGCTTGCTCTCTTGCTCTATTTCTCCACCCCCTCCCTTTCTTTTATAACAACATATCATTCTATTCTTACCTCCATGATATTATGTAAAATTTTGTCAGTAACCTTCGCTGGTGCACGCATAACCCACCAAAATTTAATCGCAATCCGGCGAGTGGTATAGAAACACATACATTACGTAAAATAACATAATAATAACGAACACGCATACATATTTTTTTCCCCATGAATAGAGCCTATCGAAAACACTTGCACATATCTGAAGTTAGGAAGTAATTACAGTTATTTTCCCACAGTAAAAAAAAACTTGAAAAATACAAACTGAAAATCCACATCTTCGTAAATAGATCCTGTAGACTAAGCTTTGAACATTTAGTCAATTCAGTAAAAAATATACTGTCTAGGACGCTTTTTGTACAGGTTTTATAATTATTATGTACTAAATATATTTATGTTTGTTAGCAATCTACTCCATTCTGCCAGATTGTATAATAACAGTAAATGAAGTTAAACAAAAATTCTAAACGAAGTAAACAGTTTATTACAAAAACATAAGTCAAGCACGACTATATCACATAATATAAAACAACTTAAAAAAATAATAAATAATCGATCGAGATTCGAACCACAAATCCCTACTACGGCTAAAAACAAACAGCAGTGGTAGACAAGACAAGAAGCTCGTCCAAAAAGAAAGTACGTGAACAATGCTTCGGTATTTAAACGGAAAACGTTTAAATCCGTATTACTGCCCGTTTGAGCCGAGGAAAAGTTTTTAAGTTATCGACATTAATATTATCTATCATTTGACACTTGCATAGGTTCACGAAAACTCCTAAAATGAAGAGAAACGGTCATATACACCTGAATGTTGCAGTGCCCGCCATCTTGGCCCGCTGCTTGAAAAAGTCGTTAGGGCTGAAAATATCTGAACGCGCTGGCCCTCGTACCGACTAAAACTCTGAATACGGATTTTGTGGACTGGAAGGGAAACGACTTTTTCAGTAGGCCACGGCACAGTTGCTTCATACCGACTATCGCTTCGTAACCACGAAACTCAGAATAAGCTCCCAGATAGTCTATAACTACAACGTTACCATATGATCGCCATTGCGAGTTACCGACGAAATTCAGCCTTTCCAACTGCTCGTGAGCACTTGGTAAGTTCCTACCTGACTCGAGAAGTCAAACGACCCCCGTTTTAAACTTAGAATATCAAATAGTCGTTTGGAACCTATTATTGCACAGTAACAACTTTTTTTTCGTAGGAAACAGAAACTCACAATAAGCTCTCAGAGGAGCGACTCGGCGAGCATTTAACTGCAGTGGTTAGCCATTGTCCTATGCGTGGATGATGAAACAATACAACATCCACATGTATCCACATTATTTTTTCTTAAAAAATGAGTGCAGTAGATAATTTATATTTGTACCGTTCGTCACCGTAAAAAAAAATCGTGCTTCCTGATATTAAGACTAAACCCAAATAGCAAACATCAACTGGCTCACTTGTGCAAATGATCATGATAAGCTGCCCACAGGCAGTAAACATTCGGAATGCACCCATGGCCGTATGTGGCATACACGATGCATAATAAAATCACCCACACATCAACCACAAGTGTACCACAGACATTCTTTTTACACTCAGAAGCTTGTAGGTCAGTTTGCTAAGTCTGCTTGTGGACTGTATACTGACATATGTCAGTCATTTAAACTATAAGTTGCCTACTTTAAAATTATTTCAGTGCAACTACAAACATATTTACTGACTTTGCCTGATTAACAACCATTCTAGCAAAAGTAGACGATCATAGTAGCGAACATTGGCCGCTTCTGCAAACAGTTGGCCAACTGAAAGTTATTGTTTTTGCTACTAGGAAAGATCCTGAATATATGTTTTCCAGCTTAAATAGATTTCTTGTCGTACATTTTAAAGTTGTAAGCAAATAAATTAATTCACACATACTGGTTATACCTAACTTTCGGTCTAAACAAATAATTACATATGCCAAGTAAATTTTATTAAATTTTTTAGTAGTGTAACTGCACATAAACACGTATAGTTGTGAAAAACTTTGCACATGTAAGTATTCGCCACACCGAGGAAGTTCCCTCAATCGTAATTACTCTTATTGTTCATTTCACATCATGTTATCAACTCAGGTGGTCGTAGAATATATGATTGTACTGTTGTCGACTCTCTACCTTACCAATTCCGGTACACATAGAACTACCTAAGGCTGTGTCTCAAATAGCTCAGAGAGCACTCTCTCGCACCCTCTTGACGTCCTAAATTCGAAGGAGAGTGGGCGAAAGGGAGAGTGAGCCAGAGTGAGCGACGATGCTCCCTCTCGCCCACTCTGCGGAAAGACATCTTTGTTTTCCTTCAAATTCAAACCATAACCTAAAAATGGAACTGGAAAACGTGGAAAACATTTACTGTGAGTTTTCTGCACTCATTTATTTTCTCCGCTTTCCTTTTATCACGCTAGGCTGCAGTGCTTTGAGGATGCATCCGAGGGTGGCTGTCTCAATTTAATTGAAGAGTGAACCAGAGTGGGCGAGAGTGAGAGTGTGAAGTGAGAGTGAACACACTCTTTATTTGAGACCCGGCCTAAGATTTGCCTCGAACACATAATTATTTTCCTAGTTAGAAGAAGAAGAAGAAGAAGAAGCTGGAGGGAAGCTAGACGGGAGCACAATATAATTAACATAATTTTTCAACTACATTATTATATAGTTTTTTTTTGCTGTATCTATTATCTTCTAGTATACTTTAAGTTACAATAATAAAAATAAACCAATAGAATCGCACTGTAGTTATGACACATTGTTTATTATTGCTAGGTAATACTTGTGGTTTTCTCGATAACAGGAACATGATGTCCTACTACAGAAACATATTTTTTTAGTATTTAAATATTAAGAGAACACACCTTTCTCGCGTTTAAAATACTCATTTGTTTATCACAAATGAGCACGCAGGGGAGTGACTGAAAATGCCTCTTCGTAGGAGCATTACAGCTTAGAATCCTGAGTGTACTTTTGTTCATAGTTTGGCGCTAAGTGTGAAATGTTTTTCATTAAAAAGCGCCGGATGATCTTCATCTACAAATAAAGTGTCGTGTAATTGTACGTTTTACAGACAAAATTGATAGCTAAGCCATTATTTTCAAGTTTTCAAATAAATTTTTCTTAAACCTTGAATTAGGAACAGAGAACTATATCAACATGATAAGTGATACGAACTCTTTAATAAGGCATTATATAGACGAGAATGAATACATTTGTAAGGCCGTACTATAATTGTGTTATGTAAGACTACGGACATGACGTGTTCCAGTTACAGATTTAGAGAGACCCTGAAAACATATTTCTAATAAGCATATTGCATTTTTAAAATTAAAGAAGCCTTGTTTTAGCCGCGTGTTCTTTTTATAGATAAACACACACACACACACACATATATATATATATAATTTAGCTATTTCTCGCAGGAAAGAATATACGGGGTACGGTACGACACAGTTCATGCGTCAGATGCATAAGCAGGGGCGAATAAAAAATTAGTGTTATTTATTTCTCATAAAACAAAACAACGTAAAAGTTTAGAGAACATATACATGGAAAACAAGTACGGTAGTGAAATACTTTGTAACGGGCATGTTTCATAAATACTATAAAATGTAGTGATAAGCTACAATTTATGACATTTTTCTTATTTTTCCTGTAGAGGCAATAGTTTCAATTAAGTGGATTCAACATTAATATTTATTACAGTGCAATGGTCAGAGGTATATACAGGTGCGACGTACTCGTCAAACATCAAGGGGTATGTGATACACCATCCATAGTAATTAAAAACACCTAAAACTATCACTATCATAAACCATACAATAAATATGTCTTGTTCGGTATCATTGTAACCTGCCAAGCGTCACTTGATCAAATATGGTAATGTAATTAGTGTAAGTCCACATATGTTCATTATAGTTTTTTTAGTAAAAGTACCCGTCAAACTGGCGATCTGGGAGGCCAGCTGCAACGCCACATGTGGCCCTTGCTCCCCTCCTTCTTCTTCTCTCTTTCTTTCTTTCTCTCTCTCTCTCTCTCTCTCTCTCTTTCTCTCCCCGCTCTTTACTCTCCCGCCTTCTCCGACACACTGGTTTTTAAATATTTAGTGTAATAATGTATTACTTAAGAGATGCCAATAATATTCAACGCTAAGAAGATTATTTATGTATTTTAGTGATGTTAAAATGTAAAACTTTATTTTGTGTAATAAAAGAAAGGCCGTTAATAGCGGACTCAATTTGTTTATCCAGTTTTGAGTATGCGTAAAATGGTGCACACAAATGTATAGTGATATTTTTCAAACGTCAAACAAGAGTTTAAAAAATCATTTAGTGACTTATTCATTTTCAGTAGGTACTTAATTTGACCAAATCATATAGCCAGGAAATATATAAACAAATATATATAAACAAATAAATATATGTATATATACACGTAATGCGTATATATGTACATATATAATTTTTAAAATGTTATTTACCGTACGCAATGTGGTAATGTTCTTCAGAAATATTTTTTTGAAATATAGTAATGCTTATTTACCCATTATCTAGGCACATTAAATACATATTGGCGCTATTCTGTAGTAAGCAAATGCCATTCCGTAGCGTTGCGAAATATATTTCTTAATTCGAATGATTTGGAATTAGCGTCAACTATCAGCTTGCTGTCAACACACATGTAACTAAAGGGAACCATCACGACACAAACATCATTTCAACCAGCTTGCTGACTAGAGAAACGTCATTCCCCGTAGAGTAAACAAGATTCAGTTAGTTATAGAAACATACAATTATACATCAGAAAATACTTAAACTGTAATGTGCCTAAATATTTTCCCCCAAAACATAACACCACTACCCAGTCTAATTATTTGAACTTGCGTCCTCGGAGTTTATATATTTTGACAAACATCGAGCTATTTATGGAAGCGTCGGCTTAAGATCTCATGATTCTTATTATCCTCTGGGGCTAATGAGGACTCGGTGTTATGGGAGTTATGAGAATCTCTATGGGCGTTATCGTATATTTCCCCTGAGTACTAATTTACTCCCAATTTAAATTTAGTAACTAATGATATTTTCTTCTATTTGTGTTCAAAATGCAATTGGATGCACTCAAAAGTTTGCATTAAGAAAATTATTTCATTTTCTCTGTGACCTGATATTTAACACTGAAAAATTCATATCAAATAAATTCCATAACTCTGTTATATAATAATTTCAATGGAATTATGGTGGACATAAGTTAGCTCGTTTAGCTACACACGTACAGGTCTAATGATTTCATTTAGCATATTTTCCTTGTATAGGGATAAGCAGTGATTCATCCATGACATTTGTACAATATAATTTTAAGATTTTAAATTTAACATTAATATCTGGAGGAGGAATTAATGCTGGTCTTATGTTTGTGGGACATTATTAAACGATTTAGGCTTACAGATTATTTCTTTTCACTACGATTATTTTGAATAACTGTTTTCGAAAAAAAAGACAATTGATAAATTATTTATTCTTACTAGGTAATATTTATGGTACAATGTTAAAATTTTCATATTCTATTTTAATTTGATTCATTGTTGAAAGCCCTTATGCATGAGTTTTGAATGGAAAGAGGTGTTTATTACTGTACAAGAATGGCCTTGAAAATGCTTAAGAATCAGCAAGCAATTAGTCAAATTTTGACGCTGTGAGGAACAGTAATCAACACGCTTTATCACAGGCGACTTCCTTGATTGCTGGATTGTCTTACATGACCTGAACAACGCTGTTTAAAAGGCTGTAAAAGCGCGTCATTTTCCTTCCGCACGTGTTCAGACGAATGGTTATAAATAATTCATTAGTTTGTGAAAACGTCACGTGTTGAGAGCGATAAGCAAGCTGAGAGCTTACGTAACTGTGTTATTCCAGTTTCGACTGACGCCCGTGGTGTGGCAGCACTTACACTTATCGTCACTTATCACTTTAATCACATTGCGTTATTTTTCCTCTGCAGTCAAGCCCAGTTCCTCTGTGACTGATGTAGTGCGCGGTCCGTACTGATGGGAGAAATAATACAGTGAGTTTGAGCTTGACGTGTCTTGTACGTGTTTTTAATAGCGTGATTCATTCTAATTTTGCTTCAATTGGCCTAGACACAAGTTTAATTACATTAGCTTTAAATAATCAGATAAAAAGGGACGACAGTATTTTAATTGAGAATTACGATTCCTCCAAATAGTTTTCTCTTGAAATCTTAAAGCAGTCCCATTTGAAAATATAAATTTGAAACATTGTGTGTGAAGATATTTTTTAATCAGCTTGTATATCGTCAGTTCTGTTCAATTTTATTGAAGGAATTGTCGATCAAGGTGTAATAATTAAATAACGCGCGTTTATTTTCACGGACTCTTAGTGTTTTGGCCTGAACTTAAATGTTGTCAAAAATGATTGTAAGTTGTTAGTTGATTACAATAAGCAAGGGTGACTGAGGGCTCATGGGGTGGCTTTAAGAAACTACGAAAATATTTATCACACATATGGTAACCCTCAATAAAGACATTTTCTTGCAGTATTTGAAAACGTTTGTGATGTTTGTCCTTATTTAGTTTTTAGTTTCTGATAAAATTCTTCATCGAAACCGCTTGGTATAATGAAGCCGTTTTAATTCACAGCAACTACGTGACAAAACCGAAATGCACTGCTGTGATTTAAAAATATAATTAAACTGTCTTTACTTTTGTGTTATAATTATATATTATACGTTAAATGAACTGAATTTGTATTTAAAAAGTTTTTAATGATTTTATATCGTTATTTATTTTATTTTTATGTGGTTGGGATACTGTTTCATGCTACTGTTGATATCACGGCGAGAAACCATAAATAGGCCTACTTCAGTATTAAAATAATTAACTGAACCATCTTTGATATAAAATGTCAACGTAGTGCTACTTTAAAAAAGCAAAACTGGAGGATAGATTCCCGATGTAGACTATGCTTTATTTTAGTAAAAAAAATACAATTATTGCAAAAGCATAATGGCCATAAGGCGAGGGCTTACTATACGTGTGTATACATTTAATCTGTAATTCGTTAAATTATTATTTCTTTTTTGAAATTTTTGTTACTTTACATTCGAATTTAATCACCATTTTTTTTGCGTAGTTATTAGCACATTCATTACAAACATGAAGGCCGAACCTTATCTTTGCTTCTTCCAAGATTACACACACGCCACATTTAGCCCGCCAATGCTAGACTGTTGTTTTTTTCTAGTTAGGAAGTAAGAATACAAACATACTGAATACAGATGTTTTCAAAGTGTACCCGTTTGTGAAAATACGTCTTTCTGACAAAGTTTTCGAAAAAAATACTTTCAGTTAGTTATGATACAATATGTTCATTGAATTGTGTGTAAGGGAATTTATTAAATTTTAAAAATTAAAAAAACAATTATGTGTATAAAATGTTAAAATATTTGTGCACTCTGTTATGATATTGTTAAAGAAACCGATACTATTGCGATGTCTTAACTTTACTGTATGATATACAAAGCCATTTACATTTTAAGCTGGTTTCACAATATTGCGGTACGTTGCTATACTGTCTCTCATGACGAGCTGTAGCCAATCATGTTAAAGCAGCAGTTTTCAGCAAGTGTTGTGATTGGCTACAGTTCGTCGTCGCTACACATTGTACAGAGTAACGCATCGCAGTTATGTAAAACATGTTTTCCAATTCGAATGTAAATAATAACAAAACCCAATCACAGTTTGAACGTCTGGCGATAAATTAAAGCAATTTCTGGTGTTGTAACTTACACTTACTTTGATATTATTGAGAAAAAAATACCGACAGTTAGCACAATTTAGTGATTAGCAAATACGGGGTTAAAACGACACATATTTTAGAGTAATATAATATCTACCACTGATTGATTAAGATACAAAGAGAAGCACAAGTTGTACTGAAAAAAAATTACGTGGGGATGATATCCAACAGCAGGGTACCATGCACAGTTAATCTCTTTACTACATTCATAAAATAAGTTTCATCGCTTGTTTGGTTTTAATACGACTAGAGAATAAATTACATTCGCACCTTTATAGGCGTTCAATTAACACTATAGTTAAAATGTTGTAATTTTTCGAAGTTGATACAAAAGAATCTAGCGTACACCAAACGCACTCATTCAATCTATCAACCACGTTGTTAAGTGTTCGTAAAAGCATGAACTATTACGTGCGTTACTGTAAAATAATTTTTTTTCAAAGACATCTGTCGTGTATTTTGTCCTTCTGTGTAAGCTGGATTCGATGAATGAGGAAATCGAATCGCTCAATTAACGAATAAAATAAAATAATCGTGAGCAAAATAAATTTTCTTTTAAATGTGACACGTTTGGAGACCTCCATATGTCGCGTTATTGTTGACAACATCTTAGTCTGAAAGGTGTCGTTGGTTTGTCCAACGTCTTTCACTGACCTACGATGTCGTGGAATTTTTACGGGGAACTATTTGAGTCAGTAATTAAACATTTTTACGTAAAGGGACCAAACTCACGTAAAGCCGGAATCACAACCACACTTTACGCATTCGTACGTAGGCACGCTTAGAAACAGCGCTTCAACGAGTATGGTGTCTTCAGAGGCGTCATTTCAGGTTTGTCTGGGGGGGGGGGGGTCAAGATTTTGTTTTCTGGCAACAGTGACCTTGTTGCATATTTTTTATTAATTATGTATTAATTAGATACTTTAATAATAAAACTTCAGATTTATGTGCTTAAGTTAGCATTATTTTAATTTAAAAATACAAAAAATACATTGTGACACATAAAATTCTAAATCCAAGGGGGCATTTGCCACCCCCCCCCCCCCTGTGGCCCCAAATGACGCCCCCGGGTGTCTTAACAGTGAGATTCCGTCCTTGTTTGAAGTGTGTTCTCTTTTCGTTCATTGACACAACGGGCACAGGTGGAATATATTTTCGTTAAAAATAATACGTGTACATTATTACGCATTGTAAGCGCGTAATATGCAGAGCCCCTATGTCCACGTAGCTACAACTAAGTCAACATGCATTGTAACAGTGCTACACGGTGATAGAAAGAAGACGGAATGTGTAGGTGCGGCAGCTACGGTGAAAGCCGCACAGTAAATCAATAAGGCGGCCAAACAGACACAGGCTCGCCACACAGCCGCCAGTCTACACGGCGACGCCATGACGACCTGCTGGGCGCTGCTGCTGCTGTCTGCCGGTGAGTTACACAAACTTACCACTAAGTGCTTCCATATCTATATTCTATGACTTGAGATTATATGATGTCCTATGGAGCAGCCATGGTATAGCGGTTTACACAATTGAAATCTTAAGCAGTAAGTAGTTCGCAAATATTGAGTGTAAACGATAGCGAAGTGACTGCCTTAGTACAGCTAGTAAAAATACTTTGAATATTGTAGTTTTGGCTGCATTGGTTTTACCGAAGGTTAATATTAAACACGTTCAGGGAAGTAATAAGGAAATGATAATTACGAGACATATAAATTACGCTCTATTAGTATTTGCGATTTAATCTTGGATTATGTAGCAAAATGCATTTATTATCCTTAAAATTATCACCTGCAAAATAAATTACGTAGGTTAAGGTTGTTCACGTGGCAAAAATTCAAAATTTTATATTTGCTTGGCATAGTGTTAGTTTTATAGACGTTACTTGTGACTACATTTTACACTTGTAGTCATTTTTTAGCTCTCATAGTTTTCCCATGGCGGCACGTCAAAGTCAGAATTTGCAAGTTACAGGAACATAGGTTTAACAAAAACCAAGTAACTTACTCGAATGAAATAATTACACTGAAATTAGATATAATGGGCACTGTGCTAAAAGATTTAAAAACACAAAACAAAGTCATTTTGTCTTTTTTAAAAATTGCAACAAATGAGGTACATTTTCGTCATTTTCGAATTTTCTTAAGAAGTACAAAGAAATTCCATTCTGTGTTTTTAAATCTTTTAGCATATTGCCCATTATATATAATTTCAGTGTAAATTATTTCATTCGAGTAAGTCACTTGGTCTTTGTTAAACCTATGTTCTTGTAACTTGCAAATTGTGACTTTGACATGCCGCTGTGAGGAAACTATGAAAGCTAAAAAATTTGTACAAGTGGAAAATTTAGTCACAAATAATGTCTATAAAACTAACAATATGCCAAGCAAATATAAAATTTTGAATTTTTGCCACGTGAACGCCCTTAAAGGAAGGTGTCAGTTATCGGGTGACACATGAATGGCCTCATGGGAATACAGACGTTTTCTGTGATTGGTTATATTTACGATTTATACTGCCGAACTTAAGCAGTAGGCAGTTACAGTTACATTATGCTTCGGTTTAAGTTACCACGATGTAATGGCTTCTAAATTCTACTGCTTGGGTCTTAATGCTTAGTTTTTAGTTGTGTAAATTTCTTACAGCTTCGTACTTCAATGCGTTTGCATCATATGAGACACGAATGACGAAAAAAATGTGCGCAGTTAATTGAGATATTCGTTAGTTATCACAATGAAAAGGTATGAATTTAAGACCAGTAGATCACAACTCCAAGGCAGCGTAATTACGACTTGAGTTAAGAAAAACGTATGTAAACAACGTGAAACACAGCCCTGTTTTCATAAAAAAAAAATATAGCTGCTATTGTTTTGAAATTGAAAATGTTATTAATATTGTTGCTGAAAAGTTTTCAATGAACATCATAATTGTTTCCCGCGCGTGCATATATATATATATATGTATATATATATATATATATATATATATATATATATATATATATATATATATATATATATATATATATATATATATATATATATATATATATATATATATATATATATATAGCAAAATGTGTGCAGAAATTAAACTTGTATAAAATGACAACAGCATGGCATTTAGACATGTACTGTCAGTGAAGCTGGCTAAAGTTGACACGGACGTTAACAGGTAGGCTGTCCATGATGTGATTGTGCTTCGCTCATCGTCCATAAGGTAGCTCTGTTGTCCCATGTAATGCCATCATGTACACAGGCATTATATTTGTAGACAAGATTGTGCCTTCATGTGATGTGATATATAACATGCTGACAATATTTTAACCAGGACCTCGTAACTATAACGGATAAAACAAATCGATAACCGAATACTGTCGATGTTCCCTTCCTTGGAAAAACAGCTTACGCTAAGTAAAATTAATTGCGCAGTAAAATTACAATGAAGTGAAATTATGCAGTTTTATTAATAACGAATATTATTAACGAGCGAGGCCTTCAGCGGCGGTGAAGGGTGACATGAGGTATTGAGCTAAGGAATGAAAGGGCTGGGATAACGTGAGATCCCTGATAAAACTCACTGACCAATGGCATCGTCCGGCACGGTTCCCACGTGTGAAAATCCGGGGACCGACCCCACCGGGAATCGAGCTTGGTTCGCCTTGATGGGAGGTGAATGGTCTGAACATTCTTACACCGCGGCCCTATGCTGTTAGGCCTAACGAGCAGTTAATTTTATTTTGTGTTTTGAAAATGTTCAATTTAATAACCAAAAGTATATTATCATATAGTGACTAAAAATGTAAATTGTATAAAGTTGCATGTAGTGACGTTGGTATAAATGGGAGGGATTTGTAACCTACATCCGGCGTCTTCAATGAAAGTAATGTGGGTTAAAACGGCAGTAACAACCCTCTTATTATAAGCTTCCTGATTTGAATGTCAGCAGCAGCAGCTCGTACTCTATTGTCGAGCTCGCATTGAAGCTGATGGCCGTCATAGTTTTCAACTCTTATAAAGTGCAATATTACGTATGAAATCTGATACGCTGATGCACTGTAATAGTGTACACGTTTACTGTCAAAGCCGGTTAATGTGCCAGAAAAATCCTGTTATTGAGCTGACTTCAATATTTTGTAATACTTTTAGGTACTTTCCATAAATAGTCACTAAGTACGCATGTATTCGTGTATCTCCTATCGCCAGCTTCACATACCACTTGTTTGTTCCTAGTATCAAAACGATCGATGTTGCGGCTAACGTACGGCAGAACCCGTGGTCACTTAACGGCTCCGGCAATTCTGATTTCGGTTTTACAGATTTATCGAAATCAGGTTAGACGAATGTTAGTATGGGTCCATGACAAATGTCATCGCATATTCCTGTCCCTGTGTCAAGTTGTATGAATTGTCTCTAATTACCTTGTTTTAGTGTTGCGACTCCTATTCCTATTTTAATTTTGCACGTATTTATTGAAGAATTCTGTGTATGTTTTTATAATGGACTACCACAAGAAGTTTCACATAGTATACGTCGTATTAAAAAAAATATATAAACATAGAAAGACACTCGAAACAATGTCTGGCATGTATTTGTAATATCATGCCTTTCCATTCGCGTAGGCTATTATAATATTCAGAATCATCCTTTAACAGAGCTATTCAAACGAAGGTTACCTCTAAAACTTGCCAATCTGACAGCTTGCCTCAGTGATTAAGAGTTGCTGGTCTGTGGTACAAAGGTCCTGGGTTCGATTCCTGGCCGAGAATGTGAAGTGTAATGTTATCTATACTAGTTCGGGACCACAACAGGCTCATCCTTGTCTGATACCACAAGATGTCAACTTGCTAACAAATACGAAAACGGCGTTAAAATACTAGCCAGTTAGTTTTAAAGTGTTCTCTTAGGGCCGATTTTCCACTTCCGGCTAAACTTCAGGTCAGTCTTAGCTGGAGGTTAAGTCGAAAATTTAGTTTCACCACCTCCTGCTAAAGTTTGTCTGACACTTTTAACTGAGTCTATCTTAACAGGTGGATGAAGGAATGGTTACGTAGTTATATGGAGGTTAAATACTTACGTCACAGTTTCGTTCAGGTGAAGTAGCGAATAATGGCGGCTATAAGCAGAGGATGAGGATGAGTTAAAATGGCTAATTCTTGGTTTTATTATTCTCTGCCATTATCACAATCTACTTACCTAATTTAAGTCGGATTCACCTAAAGATACGAGAGCCTAGCAAACACGAACCTAAAAGAACAACAAATGCCTCGCGATTAAAATCAAACGGAATTATATCCTAAAATGTAGCTTTGCAAAATACGCTCATGACGAAACACAGTGTCGCTTAATATCTAAGTTTTTTTAAGGGTTAAGGCCTTGTTACGGAGTTTTGCAGTGATTTCGAAAATATTATTTTTATTGCTACCTAATACTCATATCAAAATTTCTCTGCACAGTTTTGACACTTATAAGTTATAATTTGTAGCTGAATTTTTTTTGTAGAATTATACTGAACGGTTTTTTAGATTTCATTACCAAAATTACCACTTTTTCGTCGTGAAAATAAGCAAAAATGAAGGAAATTTTTATTTTTTGCTGGCGAATCATACGTTATTTTAAAAAACTCGTCCACAGTATTGTGCATCGTGTGATTGCACATTGACTCAAATTTTTTCAAAACTTTTGGTTAATAAATATTTGAGTTATTGGCACCTGTCTGAAAAAAAAACTCGGGAACAAGCCCATAATACGATGATAAAAAACAGAACATGTGCTTGATCACCATAACTGACCCTACATGTGTGGAAACACAACAGTAAAGTGGTATGGCTACAATGTACCATCCTACTCACAACTGTCTGCAAGGAAAATGTTCCAATAAGCTAAAGTTCTAAGATAATAACTAGGTAGGTCTGTTGGGCTATGTTTATTTATTTGAGGGGACAGATGAACTTAGTTTTTGTTATTCGTGAGACAAGAGTATTGCATTTGTCATCCGAAGCATTATCCATTCCAGCATAATATAATTTTAATATGTAAGGTACAAGTTGAATATTTTACTTGTACAGAAACCAACAGAGCAAGCATTGCTCTAGAAACGTAACAGAAGTAACACTAATCCTATGTTAATGTATGTGACGATATGCAGTGAATACACAAGAAAAGAATTTCAGAGATTTTAACCTTCTACATGAGCATGATATGCGTGAACAAACTATTTAGATCAATACATCACAGCTATGACAGATTCATACCTATTTTTGATTGAAGCAACCACAGACCGGGAAAACAGGGCATAAATGTGCTATTTATCACACACACGAACCATGCCTAACCACAATTTTGCAACATGTGCCTTGACAGCAATAAATACGAATTGCATCACTGAACTTGATCTATCTGCCACTAATAGCCAACACAATATATCTTTGCAAAGAAGCTTACTCAGCCAACACTCGATTCGTGCCTTAAAACTACCAAATGAATTTTTACCTATAAATTACTTATAAATAATAATTATGTTCGTCTATTTTCCCTCATCACACAAGCAAGAAACAATTAACAAATGCCTATCGAAAGTGTTTTCATTACAGCGCCTGAAAAATGAATACTACCAAATCCTGGTTACTTTCATTACCAACTTAAACAGTATAGAACTAGACTTACCGGTGGACTTTCGGATACGTAACTGCCAGCCAAATATTTTTTGTGAAACACTTCTGAAGATTTGACCGGAGGTTTGCTTAACTGGGAGCTACCAAACTGGAAGATTTAGCCGGAGGTGATAAAACTGGCTGGGGCTGCGATGAGAACACTCGTTGAATATCTCCAAGAGAACATACCAACCGGGCAGCAACCTGTTTTCATGTCCCAGCACAGCTGTCCTACTCTCTCTCTCTCTCTCTCTCTCTCTCTCTGTCATAATCACGTGGTGTTGTCACGAAGGCACAGAACACGCGATTGTACACACAGTAAACAGAGCGTGTTTCTTCAGTATTAACTTACTGTAGTGCTCTTTGGCTGCGCAAATATCTGAAAAAAAAAAAAACTTTCGTCTGGTTAGCTCTTTGGAGCTTCTTATAATGCGTTCATAATTTGTTAGCCTCAATAAAACTTTTTTATAACCAGCTTATTCCTTTCTAATTGCATACCTAAATATCACTTTATTCTCATGTAAAACGAACGAAATAACTATGGGTTAATTTTCAACTTTAATATCTGCTGTATGCGTAAAACTGCATGTTTTATTAATATATATATTTATTCGTCTGTGCGTAGTATTTCGTGAAACATTTTACAATTTAAATATAACAGGTACGCTTAATGATTTAATGTGTGTTCATTTCTGAAACTGCAGCGATAAACGTTTTAGATCATGTCATATTTTCCGAACTCAACTGTTAAGTAACTATAATGATTGCAATTACTTAAGCAATAATATAAGCTTTTTGGAGCAGTAATTTTAATTTTGATAGCAATCGCTACCTATACATATGTTTTTAATGCATATCAGGAAAAAATCACCCAAATACAACAACATGCAAAGTGGAACTATCAGCTATAATACTTTAGTAGGCCTAAACATTGTGTTGGCGAAATGACAGGCATATAATTACATAACACTTGTACGCTGTAAATTTATACACTCATTACAGAAAAACATACTGTTGCACTGCCAATAACAATTGTAGGAATTAAATTGTCACGTTCACAGTGCCACTTATATAAATAAAACCTTTAAGTTAATATTAAAGTAACTGATCATCTGAACTCCACAATATTAAGAAAGCTGTTTTTTTTTAACAGAACGCGTGGTTAAAAATAATGTACGGTTAAGGTATTCTTATTTTCAAAACAAATAAGAAAACCAGTATTATGTCTTTATTTGATGTGTGTACACATTATTAATCTACTAAATGTAATAATTTTTCTTCCGTGAGAAGTAATTTGCACAAATTAATTCCTTTGGAGCCTTTTTTTTTTTTTTTTTTTTTTTTAGAAAACTTTATCACAAATGTGAATTGTTTCTTTAATTTCTCAGGACTAGCGAATACATCCCAACAAAAATGATGTAGAATTGTTATAAAACAGTTTTAAGTCGGAATTCATAAAATTTCAAAATGCATTGGAAATGATTTCTCATTTCTGCTTGTACTGTTAAGTGATTTACTTCTGAAACCGATTTTAAACTATCACAGTTTCCTTTATGTGACGATTGTGTTACCGTATTAATTTATCGACCTCTTTCTTGCAACAGTCTTTTGTGTAAGACAATAACTAAATCTATAAATGTTAATGTACATTACACCTATTTCAGTGAATTTCGTGTCGATTTGTGCAACAGTCATTGTATCAAACGTAAATTAAATGGAATAAATGTATGTAAACCATTCCAAGTAATACGAATTGAGATAAAGTAAGAAGTCATGGCAGCAATTTCGTGCCTCCACACAATACAACAAATACTTGCAGCTTGATAGATGTGACGTCTCGCGAGTTCCTGTGATGGCTGTCGTTCTGGATGGATGATAGTGGAAAGTAAGTCAGTTGAGTTAGTTCCAAGCTTGCGACATTGGTAACTACCGAGTAGCGTGTGACCCAGTTGGTGGTAAACACTGTGTCTCGCGGCCAGGCTTGCCAACATCGTAACCCACAAATCTGTATAAGATATATTTACATGCTCTATAATAATACAAATAACGTATAGGGAGCGAACAATAGAAGCTGACTTTACCTTGATGTCAGTAAGCGTCCGTCTTTCCCTGAGAAGTCACATGAAATAAGACACAACAGATGGAGCAGCGACGGAAATGTATGGCAGGGGAAACTGGAGTACCCCGAGAAAGCTCGCCGGCCAACTGCAGCGTCCGCCACGTTTCCCACGTTAGAAAATCCAGTACCTGCCTCGCCGAGGATCGAACCCGCATCGTCGTGTTGGAAGGTGAGTATTTGACCACTAACTACACCACAACGACCTTCACTTCGTACACTGAAAAGCCACGACAGAAATCACGAAGAACATGTGGAATCATAACAACCGTCAAGCGAGGGGTATGTTTACACGAGTAACTAATGATGGACAGCAATCAGTTTTCATGAAAAATAAATACGCTATAGGTAGCAAACATAATTAAGGGATCAAGAATATCTCAAACTTTCTTTCTCCCCACCCCGGAGACTTGGAAGCGGAGTTTAGATGTTTTTATCGGCGCTTTAAACTTCTCTTTGCCAAACAATTCGTAATTTTGAAATAGAATGTCCAACTCTTACATGTTGCATTAATAGTAATCTGTCACAGATATTTTTCGGTTCCAAAGTTTTCGTACAACGGTACGTACAAACGTAGCAATTTGTCTGTTTTCACTACTTACCCAAAGTAAAAGCGATTTAAATAATACGAATGTAATAATTTACAGTGTAAGTACTTGTCGTCACCTCGTAACTCCATTTTGTATGACTGCAGAAAGAAAGAGAGAAAAATCAGTTAATATTTTCTGTGGTGAAATGAAACATTATTTTTCGTAACAATATAATAAAATAACTCTGTATATTTACTTTTAACAAAATTTTAGACCTACCATATTGTTTAGGTGATTTAAAGAGACAAAAAGGCAAAACACAACAAAAATGGAGTTATGAGGTTTTATAATTTGGATGACGTTGTATTAAGCTACAAAATCAAACCCTTGATATTTTACGTAAAAATTGTCTGTATTAAAAAAAACTTGAATGAACCTAAATTGTTAGTATTTTTGTGTACCTTTACTCTTAAAATTATTTTTAATTCTGGTACAGTTATAAAATTACGAAATGTTCGTTGCATAGTGCTCTTAACATCCTGGTATTGAGGACTGGTGTAATATGGGGTAAAGCAGTGACGAATTACGAAGACAGCGGGAAATCCTGATAAAGAATGCCGACCAAAGAAACGCCCACACAGTAGCAGAACTTTTTAAAATCTAGTAATGTTGCTGTTTATACGTAGGTAGTGGCAGTTATTTTTGCCAAATTATGTTATTCGGAATTATCATATTTACAGAGTATTTGTAAAAAACAATTAAATCGCCCTAAGAATGTACCTTCACAATATTAAATCTCCAGCTTGATAACTGTACATTGCCTAGTATAACCTATTATTTTACTTTGCTGTCATGTTTCGTCACTACGCCCTAATCCTAAATGTTGTTCTACACACGTGCCAATTGTTAGCATGTTTTATTCCCTGTGTACCATTATGGAATTCCATATCTGAAGTGGCAATTCATTGAAGGTTCTGTGACCGTGTATAATGATTTTTCTGTTTTGACTTATCAAATTTCCTTTTGCCAATAATTAGTAAGTCAAAGATTATTATTTTTTGTTTTGTGAGAAAATTAAAAAGGATACATATATGTTCACGTTCTACAAAATAAGTACTTCTTCTTTTTTAAATATCTAATGCAATATGCCATGAATTCACAGTGCCTCTACCTTTAGTTCAAAGGTATCCCGGAACTAAGGCTGATGTCCCATTTAAAATAGGTTTGCATATCACCAAGTTTTAGACTAACGTGTTCACGTCGTATTACTATAGCAATGACTTAGCAAGGTAACAGGCTGAACTCACAGTCGGGAGGATGCAGGTTCGATCCCTGGCTTCGACCATTATGGTCTCGGTTGTGCTGGGTTTTCCAGAGTCGTTCCATGCAAATACTGGGAGATGGTTCTTTAAGGAAAGCCTTGGCCGGATTATTTCCCACTTCCTCTCATTGTATCGAATCTGTCACCGTCAGTAATGACCTCGTTGTTGAAGAGACGTAAATATCACTACCTTATTTTTTTTTCTCTAAAAATGTGGAGTCATTTACTTAGTTTATGACAAACAGGTAAACATTTGTTGTTATGACTAGAGATGATAGTTAGGACAACGAACTTTTCGCGTAAAGAATTTGGCCCAGTTTGTTTCAGTGACTTACGTTCAAATCTGCAGTTCTGCTCCGTAGTCGATGGTTGGATGTTTTACAACTCACGAAGTTTGAGTTTCAACCCGCAAATAACAGACGTTTGGTGTTGCAGTAACTATGTTGTGATTGGCCCAGTCTAGTGAGATACGTCACGTCACTAAGACACGCTGCCAAGCTAAACTGTAAAGCACATTAAATGTCTTGTAAACAAAACAGGATCACATGGTCATTTAGTGAGCTAGCTCGAACACGGCCTCAGTAAAAAAAAATTATTAAAATCCCATCTTCCTATTCCTTTTATTATAAATCATATCATTTAGGAAATGTGTGTATGATATTTACACATATATCCAGTAATATACTTTGAGTATGTCATAAAACCCGATACTGTTTGTAACAAAATATCGAATATTAATTATGCCTAGGGTTGGTGTGACAGGTAACATTAAAGTCACTAATTCTGATTATGTTCCTTGTATTTTCTACTTACAGTACGTCTTACATGTGGAGATGAAGACACGTACCAAGGCATCGGGCCGTGCAACTCGATGTACAACAAACCCTGCGAACCTCCCAACATTCGCTTCTTCCTCTACACCAGGTAGGGAACAAGCCGGAGAAATATGTTGTTGGTTATCTGATAGTCAATTACAATTATTTATTGCTTCACAGTTCATAATAATAATACGCATATCTTATCTGTTGCTGGGGGCCTCGGTGGCCGAATGGTAGCCGACCCCTTGTAGCTCAGTTGGTCGAGGCGGCCGACTTTGGTACGAGGGGTTCTGGGTTCGATTCCCAGATCTGGGTGGGTGTAAAATTTGTGTTTGTCCGTTCGAGTCATTTCAATTGTCAGAGTCAACAGAACGATCACAACTGGGGAATTGTCTAATAATAAAGTTGTAAAGGGGGAATGTTTGGCTCGTTGGCGATGTTGAGCCCTCGCCAAGAAGTCTAACATTTTTTATAAAAATAATGGTCAGACCATTCACCTCCCACCAGGGTGATTCGGGTTCGATTCCCGGCGGGGTCGATCCCAGAATTTTCGCATGTAGAAATCGTGCCGAACGATACCTTTCGTCGGGTTTTCTCGGGGATCTCCCGTTTCCCCCGCCCTTTCATTCCGATGCTGCTCCATTCTCACCTCATGTCACCCCTCAGCAGCGCTAAAGACCTCGATGTTAAGTGCTGACCAAAATCAACAATTGAAATTGCACGGAAAAATACAGCATGTCTAAAAACATTAGAAAATGTGCAGTCCAAAATGCGGCAAATATTCTATCGGTCATAGATGGAGGTTGATTGTTCCAGCTACGGTAGCGTGACGTGAAAGTGAACGTGGCGTTGTTATAGGTCCAGCCCTGAAGAGGGAGAGGAGGTAAGGTTGGTGGAGGGGGGAAACATGACGTCGTCTAGCTTCGACCCGCGACACTCCACCAAGGTCGTTATACACGGCTACAACTCCAACAAGGACCTGGTATACCTCGTCGATATCAGGAAAGGTACGTGACAGCACCGAGCATATTAGGTATAGAAGCCAAGTCACCAAGCAAAGACATATTTATTTACTTAACATCGGTAAATTCAGACAGTAATGAGAACACTTAGAATCATAGGCGTATCCAGAGCATAGGGGAGGCATAGATACCATGTTCCCTCTCAAGAATGCTCTAAAAATATAAAACAAAAATGTACCAAGTAAAATATATTGGAAAGATTATCTCATATCTTTCTTGAGCTTTATAAAAGACAACACAGCAATAATAACGCAATCATATTTTGAAACAATATGAAATCAGAATCTTAAAAAATCTACCTTTTATTTTATATCACCAGACAGGTTTTCACTTTTAAAGCATGATTTATCTCTCCAAAATAATTACCATTTCTTAAAGGGCATTATATCACCATTTTGCACCTTAAAAATTTATTTCATTTTTCGGAAGGGGAACCCCACGTTTTTGGCTTAGGGTGTGGATATGGATGTTTTTAGGCATAGTCTCCTCCAGGATCAACCACCCCTGCTTAGAAAGTTAATGTGCAGTACAAGTTTGACATAACATTACGGTTTTTTTTATATTAAGATTAACTAGACAATTTCAGTCAAGAATATCGATATTAAGTTCATGATACATCATTTCTACTGCTTTTACAATAGTTCTGCTTTCTAATCCTGAACGAGAGCAGATATGGAACAATGTTACATAGTTTAGCTACGGTGTATATTATGTTAACTAATTTTTCACAAATAATACACAAATTCGTTTCAGTTACTTATGCAATCGAGGATATTCCAGTTAATGAACAAATTAGCCAAATCTATATAATTTTGTCTAGGACAAATTAGGCTACAGAGTAAAACCTATTTCTAACAATACTGTGTAATAGTTTTTCGATATCTTCTCCCGTTCAGAGATAAGAAAATAGTAATTTTTGTGAAAGCTGTAAAAATTATGGTAATTACCTTAAGTAAATTTTGCTCTGTATTGTGCCTGAGTTTCCTTAAAATTAAACAATAATTGCTTATTCCTTTATGGCGATACACATTTTGGAATGAGCTCAGATTTTTTACGAACGTATCGTATAGAAAAAACCAAGCCTTCTGATTGACTTTTCGAATTATTCATTGTCCGGATATGCATAACTTTGGACGTATGAACAATGCTTCATAAGTAACTAAGCAGGGGCATATCCAGCTCTGGATCCTAGGGGTTTGGGCATGCTTTGAAAAGTAGACATTTTCACGCCCCAAGCAAACAACAGAGGTTTGAGGGTCCTTCCCCCCGGAAAAATGGGCATTTTAAGGTGCAAAATGGTGCTATATAAGAAGTTTCCGAACCAATAAAATTTAATATACTTCTTTAAGAAAATGTAATAATTTAATAATACTTTATGTCTTAAAAGTGAAAACCATTGCACTGATATAAAATACTTAGATGCATTCTTAATCTTCTGCATCCACGTTTCTCTATAATTGTGTTAACACTTGAAACACATATTGTAATAATTTTAATGAGTAATGAACTAAGTATCGCAAAACATTTTTGAATTTAGAAACTACAATGTTGTATCTAAATTACGCAAGTAATTAATTAATTATTATTTATTTCTATTCTAACTAATCTAAATAAACACAAAAGCGTGTAGCCCTGATTGTGTTGTAAATGTTGTGCTGTCTTAGGAAAAGTGCAAGGTAAAATTTTTCAGTATTTTACTTGGCATGCATTTTGTTTAATTTGTTTGGAGCCGTCACGGTAGAGGCCTTGGCCTCTATGCCTCCCTTCTTCTGGATCTGCCCTGTAACTAATTAGCCAATAACAATTATACATTTTCATTCCACAAGATACCCAATGTTGTTATGCCATCCACTGTAATCAAATTGTCTTTTAACCTACCGAAGGAGAATACCCCTCGCTAACAGCGAAGACCTTATGTATTCACGATCACTAAAAGCAATTTCAAAATAAAGAAGGTTTATGAACTGTACCTGCAAACTTCATGAGATGAATCTTTGTGTACAATTGAATGGCATCTGCTGGATAGGGTATTTTCTATTAAAACAGGAAAATAAGACTCGTAGGAAGCCGATGAAAATAGGAATACTTCACCGATAAAGTTGAAAGTCATTACGTAAATTCGCTTATTGTTTTAAGTTATCGAGATCTTCAACCGGAGAGTAACGTTTCACATTCTTTCATCCATTGAAGTGAACACAACATGGCAGGCCTCCCTCTTATTGCACACTTTGTTCAGTTAATATTTGACTTGAAAACGTTTTTAAAGGTCAACAGATAGTCAATATTGTACATTATTTTGCTTTACAAAAAATAGGCTACATTGTAAAATTGGTTTTCAACACACGTAAGTAATGGTTTAACGATGTATGCATATTTTAGGATTTAAAAATTTGTATTAAATAAGCGTAAATAGGAACGCGTGGGTACAGTAACCACCAAGCACTCGAAAAGTTACGAGAGAAAATCCCAAAAACATGTTTTAAATTGGTTTCATATTTAACAAGTTATTGCCACGACTTCGTTCGCGTTGTTTTAATACAATGCAATTTTGAGTAGCATACAATTCACTGTAATCCCTCCAAATTATCTCAAGCAATTAGTATAAATTTACATTTCAATCATCAATAGATCTTAAAAAACTATTTTTTTTTCGAAGAAATAAAAATATATTAATAACTGTTTTTGTAAAATCTTTTCAGCACTTCGAATTTCATATACGTAATAACATTTATAATGGTAATAATATTAAAAGGAATAAATTACGATAAATTTCTCAAAAAATTTTCAAAAAACATTTTCAAAAACGGAAATTTTTTTAAAAATTTAAATAGTACAAAATTATGTTTAGGGTAATAAATGAACTTTATAGAAACATGGTTAAACTATATATACGTGTGTGTTTTGCCCCCTCCCCTTCTCCAGAGCATACAGAGATTAATTTTCATCAAAAACCTTCGTGGGCGCACACACAACTCACTATAGTTTCATCGCAGTCGGATGCAAGGTATAGGAATTATACATTGCAAACAGATAGACATTCGTTTTTAAGTGAATATTTGATTGCATGTGTTGCTTGCAGGTTACGTGAGTACCGGCCCACACAACGTGTTCGCAGTAGATTGGTCATTGTTCAGTAACGGTCCATGGTTCTGCTACCCTATGGTAGCGGACAACGCTAACCATGCCGCACGCTGCGTGGCGCTCCTGGTGGAGGCCGTGACAAACTACGGAGCCGAGGACGTTCATCTGATTGGCTTCAGCGTAGGCGCCCACGTGGCCGGCCTCACAGCCAATCACTTCAACCACTACATTGTCCCCAGGATCACAGGTGACTTGCCCCTCTCACGATAATTGCCACATATTGAACAAATTAACACCATTAAAATAAGAAATACGACACTTTATGTATTAATATGATTTTACATATCAATTATACTAATATAACTAATTCTGTGAACAATATTAATTACATTAATTTAATATTTTAGCAATATAATTAAAATAAAATTAGTGAGTAAATATAGTAATTTTTTTTTGTGTGGAAAAGTTTTGGTATTGTCATCTACACTTAAGGGTGTTCTAGTGCGATAAAATCATAATTTTATATTTTTATGAAATATTGTTAGTTTTGTAGACGATACTTGTGAGCATATTTTACTCTTACGAAACAATTTTTTGCTGGCGTAGTTTTCTCATAACGGTGCGTCAAAGTTAAAATTTGCACGTTCTGCTGCCATGAAAATAGTGAAAACCAATTGGCTTACGTACGTGAAATAACATAGGGTTACGTAATAAAATATTTGAAAAAATCTCACGAACTGTTTTCGTTAAAATGTTACGTTGTGTTTTATTGCGTAGGCCGTAGGATGTAAGTTCACAGTGAATTATTTTGTTCAGGTAGGTCAGTTGGTGGAGTAACACGCAAATTTTGACATTTGACGCCCAGTTATGAGAAAACTATGAGTGCTAAAATTGTTTCTTAAGAGTAAAATGTACTAACAAGTATCGTCTACAAAAACTAACAATACTTCTTAAAAATATAAAATTATTATTATATCGCACTTGAACATCCATAAGAGCTGACTGAGAAAAATTTTATCTATTCTAATAATTTTCGTATTTGTACGAGATATCATTTATTTTGTAGACAAACATCCTGACTGATTTTTACAGTAGGACCTATTTTTTTTTTTTTTTTTTTTTTTTTTTTTTTTTTTTTTTTTTTTTTTTTTTTTTTTTTTTTTTTTTTTTTTTTTTTTTTTTTTTTAGCTTTTTCAATTTCTATATAATGGCATGTCAAAGTCCAAATTTGCACAAAACGGTTTTGTACTAGCTAGAAAGAAAAACCAACTGACTTACTGAACTGAAACAATTCAAACTGAAAAACAACGTGACGGTTATATTGAGCCAGCATTGATTTTTTTAAATAAAAAAATTGCAGAAATTTGGCAACATTCAAATTTCACATTCAACTAGTTTAAAAAACGCACAAAAGAGTTCAATGCGGTTTTTATACTGCTCTTCATTGTGAATTACTTAAGTTCGTTAAGTCAGAATATTTTCTAGTACAATCCGATTTGTGCTAATTTATACTAATGCTATGCCACTATACAAAATCTACGACAGCTGACGAACGTTAGTTACAGTAAATATTAGTCACAATTTAGTTTACGAAACAAGTCAGTTATCGTAAAAATACAATAATTATTTATGTAATTAAATTTTCTAGTGAAGCGCCCCTTTAAGCGAATATTACTCGACACTCTCTGCCATACTTGGTCTTGTACAATCTGTTTTGTACGCGTCTGTATACAGGCAGCCTTACAAGCCGGCATAGAATAATCTTATTACACGATATAACTGACGTGACAGACCTGGTATGTGCGCATAGCTATATTGATAGTAAGTGTCAATCTTACTTTTTCAAATACTCACAGGTTGACATAGTACATACAAAGCACATTTCAAAGTTGTGTCATTTGTTGAAAACACGTTGAATATGCCGGGAACAAGCACAAAACGAATATTGTATGTTGGTTGAGAGGAAAAGTGATATGTTGGACCTTAAGAGTTAAATTTAAAAATCAATTTAAAGTGAATTTAAATTAAGATGTTTGAACTATATTGTCGAACAACGTGTATTTCGGGATAAAACAAATTTTAAAAAATGCTGCTGTTGTCCTGTTTTGTATATATTTCCAAATGCAACACATATTTAGAGTTGTTGGTAAATTCCGACACATCAAAAACATGGCTGATAAAACCTGGCCAAATTCATATCATCGAGCACACCTGGCCACCGCACTGGACAAATGTAGTAACTGAAGCAGGTTACTTTTCAAAATCGCCTTAAACTGATTGTACAATACTGCAATATTACGAAGCTTGCGTTGCGATGCTTGTAGTAAAAGTTAATTTGCATTTGTTGTGTATATTTTAGAATCGCCATGTGAAAATTTATAACAGACATCTGGAATTGTTAGGTCAGGTGGTCTTGTACCAACGCATTAATGCCTGGAATAATGCAAACAGAATCAAATTCTCATAGCACGTACGACGGGATCTTCTTCAGTTTATAGAAGCTTTATGATGGGTTATAACTAGAGTCACGATTTGGTCGCGAAAATATTATTGCACCATTTTTTTTTCAGTGAATTCTGCAGTTATGCTTCACGGTTATTGGTGGAAGCATGTCTTTGTTCAGGCCCGTCTCTCATTTGACTGCACCAAACAGAATAAGGCTATTGTGACGCCGTATGTCCGTAATTTGGCAACAGAACCCCAAGACAATTGAGAGTTAAAACATCCACTCAATCATTGACCACGAAGTAGAAGAGTTGCACATGTGCACATAAGTCCTTGAAACCAAATGGTAAACATTCATGTCTCTACAAAATCGTCGCTCTACATGTGGCCAATCAGGGCAGAGCATTGCTCTGTGGCAGAGTGCTGGGGGTGATTGCCTTGCGAGTAATTATGACGTTGTGATTGACAGAGAATATCAATGTAGATTTTTTTTTGCATTTTTAAGGCTTGCACATGCAGTGAAATCATTACAACAGTTACTTAGTTGCTTTGGTAACCAACGCAGACAAACTGTTGCAATCAAATAACAAGATAAATTGCTTAGATGCAGACTGTCGGCATCAGGGGCCGGATTTAGGCTTCTAGGCGCCCTAGGCCCGTTAGTTTAAGCGCCCCGTAGCCACTGTTTTACATTCTTCCTTAACAACTGGCGTCCTTTCCCTGTTTTCGGCATCACATTATTTAAAATTACTATGCTCTGAACTCTCGCTATGTATAATAGTAGTAATAACACAATAATCCAGCTTAATTGTAAAACAGTTGTTTAAAAATAAATAGCTTGATCGGGCATAGAGCAGATAAAATTAATAGATATAGCACAAGTCAACAATTCCAAAAGGAAATCCATTAACAATTTTTCTGATTGACACCATATTGGCACTTAGCAAAATAGTGATAGGAAATTCTTCACATGTTGTCCTCGATAAAAGTGCACCCTTCCGGCCCTGGTCGACATCCTGATAGGGACAGAAAATTTATATTGTGCGTTTTATTTATTAACTGCAATTGTCAAAACAAGTGTTAATTGCTGTATTTGTCAATTCATTAAAATTTACATTACCAACTGCCGCAGACTAATGGTAAAAATGACTCGCCTTGAATTCTGAAGAACCCTGGTTTAATCACAGACTCCGGTTATCCTGATTTCTGGATTTCTAGAGTTTTCCGAAAACGCTATAGGTGAATGCTGTAATGGCTACTTAAGGGGCTTCCTTAGATAGATTGCGTTTGTGTGTGTGGGGCAGGAGCGGTAAGGTTGCCGTAGACCAACATATGTAACGTATTATCGCCTCTTCGCAGGCTTTAAGCGGTGACCACAACATTTTACTTGTGGACAGCATAGTTAAAAGTCTAACGCTTATTTCTATAGTTGTGTTTTTCGAATCCGGTTGTTATTTTACCAGATACGGCAGTCTGGAGAACCCATTTTTGACCATTTAGAGGGGCCGAAAATGATGTTTCTAGTATACGTGCCTATTTTTTTAATACTATAGCGACGCAGTTTGAAGTGTGTGTTCTTTTCATAAATATACAAATATATTGTGCGTAAAATTATTTCGTCAAAAATTAATAACTGTAACTCAATGCAACGTATTTGAAGCACAGTTAGAGAGGCCCCTTCAAATAAGCTGTGTCCGACTTTACTCCTTTCCCCGTGTACCTCTACCGAGGCCTTGGGCTTTCCGAGGGTACGTACAGCGACCATATATTATACATTGATTTTGTATTCGATATGACCTTTTCCCCGCTAAAATAAATTTGACTACCGTAAAGTGGGTATACTTTGCACCAGCATGGGTAACTTTGCACTACCAAAAATATTTGTTTCTGCGTCGGTTGATGAAATAAAGACACATCACGACTGGTTATTTAATGAATTTTAATTTAATACCATCGAATACAATCAATTCTCTTTCAACTATTAGCATAGAGAATATATATTTTTGGTGGTGTAAAGTTACACATGCTGGTGCAAAGTATACCCAGTTTACGGTACTGTAGAATGCGCCTATCACACTCAGATCATGGCTCATTTGTGTAACCGTAAGCCTGGCTCATCACAGCCTAGTTAACCGTAACAAGGAACGCCGTTAAGGCAACGGTTAGGGAGCTCGCCTCACCCAAAGTGATCCGTGTTCGATTCTCTACGGGGTCGAACCGGTTTTACGCATTCGGAAATTGTACCGGATGTTGCAGTTTGTCGGCGGTTTTTCTCGGAAATATCTTTCCCCCACCGTTTAATTCCGGAGCTGCTACTTATTCATTTCGTATCAAACCTCACCAGCGCTTAAACGCCGATCAGAAGTTCGTCACTCACTCATCGAAATACTTCATACCGAACTCACGACAGTATTATGAAACCAGTTTTAAGCTAGGTTCACAATCAAATATCATAAGACATATCGAAACAATAAATACTACACACGACCAGAAACCTACTACTAAATGGAGTGTTTTGTATAATATTTAGCCAATGAAATTTTTGTGCCATATATGTTATGGCTTTAAAGAGTAGGTACATGTAAGACCAACTGAACAGTCCTGAAGAGGAATCGTAATTTCAAATATTTAGGATATCTGTAAACAAAACCGAAATACATTTTGCAAATCAAAGTATGGTATCAAAACATATTATTTTTACATTAACATTTCTTACTCTCGCATTTTTCCTTCTCGCACAGGTTTTGAGGTTGAACTAGAAGGTTATCTGTTGTGAAGATTCTTTTCACTGATTGGCTGTGTATTAGCGAACTTGTTTTGAGAAGTTCTGAATCAGTAGGTTCGGAAACAGAGGTTAGTTCTTGTGCTTAGTGCTATGTTATCAATAGGTTTGTTTGTGGTGTGTGTGGTTTGCAGGACTGGACCCGGCGATGCCGTTGTTCGCGTTGCGTGACCCTGAAGGTCGCCTGGACCCCAGTGACGCACGCTTCGTAGACGTAGTGCACACTAATGCTCTCGTGCAAGGCATGGTGCAGCGATGTGGACACTCGGACTTCTATATGAACGGCGGCCTGTTGCAGCCAGGGTGTGGCTCCGAGATCAGTGAGTATGCTCTGTTTAATAATATCGTATGGCTTGTATTATAGTATCGTACGGGGAGAGTACCATAGTGTTTACACTGCAGATTTACAACTAAGCGCCCTTAGCCATGTGTTTGCCACGGAGGATGTCATGAAGTAGGTCCTACACTGCAGAGGCGACGGAACGAGAAGGAAGTGGGGAACTGGAGAACCCCGAGAAAACCCGCTGACCAGCGACATCGTCCGGAACGATTCCCACATGCAAAATTCCAGGGCCTTAATCCACCGGGGATCAAACCCTGATGGCCTTGCTGTGAGGCGAGTGAAGTTGTCTGACCACTCGGCCGCGGCGGCCACTGTTTCTAGTACAGCACGCGCCATGTAAGTTGGCGGGTACACTGAGAAAAAGGATTTATTGAGCTAACCAAACATTTCTTTGAATATGTGCAACCAACGGTGTAGTGTTGATTCAAACAAATATTAAGTCGAATACCAGATTTTGTTAAATCAACAATGATGAATTATTGTTACATCTGGTTTAGTTATTGAAACTAAATGAGATTATGAAATAACAATACTGCTTCGTCAGAGGTGCCC
>PNEQ01135267.1:7512-57948 GCA_003012365.1 Medauroidea extradentata
GAAATTTATTTTAAGCACAGAAATATTTTATAATGTGTTTGTATATGCTTCAAGCCGTAGACGGTGATGTGTAGTTTTGATGAGATTTTTTCCATTTCATTATATTTACTGGTTTTCAAGTTTTGTATGAAGTAAAAATATGCAAATTTTGACTTTGAAGTGACATTACGGGAAAACTAGATGAGCTAATTTTTTTCCGATAGATGTTTGTGTTCTCTGAAGTAATGTCTACAAAACTAACACTATTTTATACAAATATAAAATTATGAATTTTCCCCCCCCTTGAACGCCCTTAATGGAATAATTTTCACTGAAAATATATCTTATGGGCAATATGCTAAAGGATTTAAAAACTCACAAAGAAATTTCTTTGTACTTTTTTAAAAAAATCTGAAAACGACGGAAATTTAAGTTATTTATATCAATTTTTAAAATAGACAATTTTTTTTTCTTTTAGCATATTGCTCATGGTATCTAATTTCAGTGTAAATTATTTCATTCGGGTAAGTCACTTGGCTATTGTCATTCCTATGTTCCCGTATCTTGCAAATTCTGACTTTGGCATGCCGCTATGAGACGACTATGAGAGCTAAAAATTCATTACATGGGGAAATGTAGTCACGAGTAACGTCTATAAAACGAACACTATGCTGTGAAAATACAAAAATATTAACTTTAACCACGTGAACTCCATTTAAGTCCCATAGAATAGGCGGTTCGGGATAGAGTGAGCACTAAAAAAAGCTCTGCTAAAGTTATCTTTTCGGCTAATAAATTCGTATATTTTTTCCTCTCGTAACGGCTAACGACGGGGAATGTCTAAGCTCTCTGTACACGTCACTTGATGTCTGCGCGTGTAAGATAAACTGTGCAGTCGGTAGGAACCTATACAGTTTGATTGAAAAAAAGTGTATTCAATATATAAAACACAATTATGTCGATTTCGGTTGGTTGGTTTCAGTATTGTTAAAATTTAAATAGGAAAATAGGTAGAACTATATTTCCTAATTTCGCTGCTAACCATACAAGCAGTAAGGCAACTATAGTTAAATGTTGAATTATATGAAGTAACGGCTAGTGATATTTTTCTAATGTTAAATTTTTAGTGTTCACTTTATCCCGAACGACCTTTAAAAACATAACGGCGGGAACACTGCGCACAAGAGGCGATATCACAGTACATCGGCCGGCCGGCGTCGCTCTAAGCGCCTCCATTGTTTTTCGCCTCACACATACTAACACACACTTTATCAGGCGGCCGCCTTAAGAGTGTTGTGCTTACCAGGTTTAATATTCCGCACAAAAAAAAATTCTTACTTTGCAAATAATAATAATTTGCAGTCACGCAGTGTGGGCGATGGAATGCATCGCCAACTCCTCGCCATAGTTTTCTTTCCCTTAGCAGATAAAAAACACATAAATACGTGGAGTGTAAACGAGAAGTCAATTATATGCTAAACTTATACAGAAATATCAAAGTGTGCATACTGCCAGGGGCATTTCTTTCTCCCCTCTCGTGTTACAGCGGGCCCAGTATAATTGCTGTCTACATAATAACAGTTGAGCATCTCATTTGAATCGGTTGTCCGTGCATGCGACCGTTCGTGTCGCTTCGTTGCTAGGCAGGGTGCTAGTCTTGTGGGAACGTCTGACAATATAAGTACCCGGTTCTCGTCTCCCATCCTCGCCTCTCGTGCTGGGAGAGAGTAGACGCGAGCCAGTTTAGTTACAAATAATGCCTGGAGAAGCGCCCCACTACACTGGACTGCACGAGAGGCCTGGCATGCTAGTCTCTGGACCACGTGACTCACCAGCATCTCTCGCCGCGTCGCCTCAACGAGCCAAGCGCTGAACTGGCGTGCAAGCTTCCCGCCGAACGGTTTTTACTATGGGACATTAAGCGGTGACCATATAATTTTATTGGTGGAAAGTCTGAAGCTAAGTTCAGTGCTGGTCGCAATCTGAGTTTCACATACATCCGGTCAGTACATTTTGAAGTACGGAAGTCTGAAAAGGCCGTTTTTAGCCATGTTGGAGGACTTAGAAACAATGTTTTTTAATGAGCGTCGCGTCTTAACAATGAGGTCCCGACCTTGTCTAAAGTTTGTTTTCTTTTCATACGTTGGTACAATAGGCACACGTGGAGCATTTTCGTTTAAAAAACCTGTTTACGAACACACTGCAACGCATTTGAAGCGTGAAGTAGGCGGCCGCCTTAAGGGCGCGGTCTACCGCAATTTTCATCACCATTTTTTATTTTTTATTTGTACCAGATATTTTTTTCTTATTTTAGACACAAAATGTGACTAAATTTGGCTCTTGTGAAATTTTTTTATCTCTCATAATTTTCACGTAATGGCTTGTTAAATTCATATTTTGCATGTTTCCGTTTTCACGACTACACTAAAACCAACTGATATGCCAAACTCAAAAAAATCACAGTGGATAAAAACATTGCAGGCTACAATGACATTTTCATAAAATTGAAGAATAAAAATTATTTGAATTAAAAAAAAAACGTTGAAGCAAGCAAGCATATGGTTTTATGTGTTAAATTACATTTTTTTTTTTTTTTTTTTTTAAGTTTTACTTGCCCATAATGATTACGTTTAAGGTACCAACCTTTTAAGTCCTACACATATTCTAAAAATTCAATATTACGACTCAATAATTAACAGAATACAATTTTTTTTCTGCAAAATATTGACTAATACGTTTCCATTGATCATCTTAACTTAAAACATTGTTTCATATAACACTCTCAAAGTTTCTGTATATTAATTTCAGTGAAAGTATTTCTTGGAGTTTGGCAGTGTCTTGAAGCGAGTATCTTGAAACTCTTGACGCTTCGTTTACATGCGAAAAGGCTTCAGCTACGAAGTGTATTGACTTATAAACTTTTTCATAATAATTAATGTCTGAAATTTGCTGTAAATGAGAAAGAATATTTCTTATCTCCCAGCAAATATCTAACAATGTAAAAAAGAAGAGTTGAATATTACTTTTTCGTGCATGGGAAAAAAAACTTTACGACTTTTGGAATGCTTGGAATGTTGAAAATATTCAATTTAAGACTTTTGAACACCATCCTCCTTTTAAGAAAAACGCAGTTTGAAGATTGAACAGAATTTTTTTTAATCTAGGCTTTAAAAATAAATAAGTTTGCAACTGCGCAATTTATTTGTGCAAAATTTACAGAAAGAATTTGCTGGAAATTTTAATATTTGTTTATGTGTATACGTAATATTCCTACGTATTTATATACACTTTGATTGCTAGTGGTAACTTATCAAAGAAATTTTGAAGTGACTAAATTTCAATACGCTTTTTAATGTAGTAAGTACCAAAAATTCTTAGCGAAATACGACAAGACGTTGAGGTTGACTTTGTTTCCGTCCAGCACACTATTATCGGAGAATGTGAGAAATCACGAGAATCTTTGGTGCCAAAATAGCCTCCAAAATCTTGTAGTACATTGCACGTTATGTGGTTCTCTGGCGTAATGTTTGCTGTCGTGCTTGCATCGGAAGCTGGATTCACAACAACGTACGCGTACGCGCGTACGTACGCGTAAGGTCGGTTATGCTACGCGGTACGCCCTACGCACGCGCATGAAGGTACCTTATTGATATGAGACCTTACAGAGTGGAGCGGACCATCCACGAGCGTATGATTGCTACACGTGGCTCTTATACGCGACGGAAGAGTTGAGGGAGTATGATGCCATTGGTGCAGCACGAGCTGACACAGTGGAGCGTACTACGTGCCACATAGCAGTTGTGTAGTGGCTGTACTGCGCAACGGACGTCGACACGGCAATGCTAATTGCTGAAGTGGAAGAAAGGTCGTGTTAATGGGACCCATCATGTCATGATTGTTAGAGCCAGTGATTTTTGGTGAAAATAATTCTGCAACAACTTGTTTCAATGCCTTAACGTGGACACCCGCAACACTGCTTCGTAGTTATTGGCAAAATATAATAGGGCAGAGGCGTGGCTCATTTGACTGCACCAACCAGAACAATGTTACCGTGACACCACAAGTCCGTGATTAGCAGGTAGGACCCCGAGACAACTTCCAATCGCTGACCACGAAGTAGAGAAACAGGTGTTCACATAAGTCATTGAAACAAATTGTTGCAGAATTATTTTCACCAAAAATCACTGGCTCTGATGATTGTGAGAACCTAAAATATACGAATGAAAGCATGGAACGACATCGCAGAAAATGTGGTTCCCCGTTTTGGAGAAATGTTTCGGAATCAACGAAGAAACAGAAAAAGTTTTTTTTCAGAGTGTAATATTTAGTTGTACATGATATTGTTTTCATATTTAATTTAATTGCCTTTTGATGACTGATGGTGCTGTTAATAATTGCCCATATTTGCGGTTGTATGCTGTCGACTATAATTGTTAAAGAAAATAAATAAATCCCGAAAGAAGTTCACAAACATACACATTATTTCTTCACGCTTCGACATAGAACAAATTACACATTATAATAAACACATTAGTGTTCAAGTTATTTGTAGCTATACAGTTTTGCCATCACAGTACTTATGAAATAAAACAATATACAGGATACAGGTAACAAAGTCATATGGAAGTTAAATTATGTGACTATGAATTTACAGCCAGAACACTGTGATATTGCATTATCTTACAAGTTTTAGAACAGCCTATTTCGGTACTTTGTATTTAACTGATAACAACTGTTGTGTTCTATTCAAAATGTGTGTGAATGACAATGTAGTAACACGTATTAAAGGATTCTGGAATACTGTCAAGGAACACTACCGCTATAAAAAAAGTAGTTACAAAAGCTATCTCTAATCAAATTGCATGTCCTATTGCACGCCAGTAACACCATGACATTGTCCTCAAAGCCAGTAACTGCAACATATCCTCAAAATTACGTCCTTATAATTTTATTTATGTTACGTATTAAGAAACGTTAGACAATTGACACAGCTAAATCAACATATTCATAGAGCGGGCGATGAAATATCCGCCATTATCAGTGGGCTTTAGTCTACGTGGGCAATAGAAATATATTTTATAGTAGGTTAGATTTTTCTTGCATGGTGTCATCACATATTGCGATAGAGCAAATATTTCATCTGCTACCGACACATACAGAAAGACCAAACAAATTTTGATACGCTGACAGAAACTTAGTAACAGATATTAATAAGCAAGGAAGTGAAGTACAGAGATTTTGGTCAGCGCTTAACATTGTAGGTCTTTAATGCTGGTGAGGGATGGCATGATGTGATCACGGAGTAGCGCTGGAATGAGGAACGGGAGATCACGATAAAACCCGCAGACCAACGGTATCGGTATCGTCCGGCACGATTTCCACGTGCGAATATACAGGGACCGACCACGTCGGGAAGCGAACCCGAATCGCCTTGGTGGGAGGCGAGTGCTCTAGCCATTGCACCAACTGTGGCCGTAATAAGTGAGGAAGCAGTGGACAGATCCTAGCTGTGAGACTGACTTTGCGGCCACATATTTTTCCCAAACTCCAGATCAAGGACTTAATGGGGAAATGCCATAAGTTACTAGAAAAAGATTATGGCGAAGATCTGCGCTACTGGCTTTGAGGACAATGTCATGGTGTTACTGGCATGCAATAGAACATTCAATTTCATTAGAAATAGCTTTTGTAACTACTTTTTTAATAGTGGTAGTGTTCCTTGACAGTATTCCAGAATCCTTTAATACGTGTCACTACATTGTCATTCACACACATTTTGAATAGAACACAACTAACAGTTGTTATCAGTTAAATACAAAGTATTGAAGTAGGCTGTTCTAAAACTTGTAAGATAATGCAATATCGCAGTGTTCTGGCAGTAATTACATAGTCACATAATTTAACTTCCGTATGACTTTGTTACCTGTATCCTGTACCCATAGTTTCTCAAAGTCGCTCTAGGTGAATGCTGGGATGGTTATTGACGTAGGCCATGGGCTACTTCTTTCCTACTTCCTAAGGCATGTGTAAGCGTTTCAAATGTAGACAAGACATAAAGTTTTAGATGCACACGTTTCCTGACTCGTCTTGTGTCAAGGTAATATATCGCTCTGTCTACGTAATATGGCCCTAATTTAAAAAAAAAAAAAAAAAGTGAAAATTATTTAAAACCATTTTTTAAAATGCATTTTCACTCTTTTAGACGTGATAAGGTCAAGACGTTTACCATTACTATTTGAAGGTAAATAATGGTTTAATATAGGCTAGTACACAAGAGCCAAACTTTTCATTGCGCAATAATATGGTTACATGTTCAATGCGGGCATTCGTGATCTTTAATTTTTCCCAGTGATTCTGTATTGTTTTGATATTCAGGGTTGCCACCTACCATTGAAAAAAAATCAATCGTTAATGTTACTGCAAGTGTCCAAACTCGGGATCGATTGCAGTCATGCCAGGGGTGTCATTTCAGGTTTTTCTTGAGGGGAAGGGGGGCAAGATTTTTTTTCGGCGACAGTGACCTTGTTGCCTATTTTTTATTAATTAAGCATGTATAAATTAGAAACTTTAATAATAAAACTTCAGTTTTATGTGCTTAAGTTAGCATTATTTAAATAACAAAGTAAAAAAATGTATTTTATACACAAAAATTCTAAATCCAGGGGGGGGGGGGCATTTGCCCCCCGTCCCACCTAAACGAAGCCCCTGACTCATGCGAGGAAAATCTCGAGGTAAAAGTGAAGCTAAGGAGAAGTTGAGTAAAATCTGGGAATTTTTCGTTTGCATTGAACAGTCAGGAAATGAGATATCTCAGTTGAGGTAAAGTGTTTCCATAGTATTCGCGAGAAAAAAAAATTCTCTTCATGCATCGACTTGCAAATTTAGCTAAAATGTATATTATTTTCCATTTACGATTCACAAAACTTACATGACGGCAGTTAGATCATTTATTTTCGCATACAGTAAAATTTTAAAAAATGCAAAATAAAAATAATAAAAATTTTTGTCGATTTTGTTTATAAAATGGTATAATAACCATTTTGTTTGAAAACAAAAATGCCATTAAAAACACATCACTTTCCTGTAAAAATATACAGCAAATATATATGTCGTAGATATCAGTATGGTAATTCTTTTATAGGATATCATTCTCCCCCATGTTACATTCTAACCTCTATTTACGGCCGCCATGATTGATTTGCAGCTTGAGAAACTCTTTAAGCAAGGTCTGAGGACTCCTTAAGATTTCCTCAGTTTTTCGTTAGATTCCACTCACTTTCCATCTCTGCAATGAAAATTTCTCACATTTCACTAAGAGAGGCCTTAGATTGTACTCGCTATGACTGTGCAATCAGCTTACAGTGTGTACGAATGAAGGATTGTTCTGTTGCAGACGGAACAGTTCACGGTGCTGTGGATATTGTTCGCGCTGATTGTGCTGGGTAACTTGGCGGTGCTGGTCGCCTTGCTGCTCAACAAGTCCCGCAAGTCACGTATGAACTTCTTCATCATGCAGCTCGCGCTAGCAGGTAACTACTATATGTTTCCACTGCATGATACTACAATATTACTTGTATTGGAGATGCGTGATGCCTAGGGATCTGAAAAATTAACATTTTGTTTTGGACACACGCTAGAATTGACAGAACTTTAGCAACACTTGCAGCCCAAATCATGTATCATTGTGTCATCTAGCAGCCAACGAACATCTCCTGTCGACTCGAGTACACAGGCATTCTTGGAGGATATTGTACAGGTCAGTGAACACGCGAATTTTTCCTGTCTCTAGATCATGCCTAGAGACGATGGTTTACCGCGGGAAACCTTGACTGTTTGTTGAGTTTCAACACACGTTCAGCTTATAAAAAGATTACTAGCTTTCGTTTGTTCGTTGAGCTGTTACCCTATATGACTAAGCTAATAAGAATCACGCTATTGTAATATGTGATGCCTCTTATAGGCACAAGAAACTATAGTGTTTTGATCCAACATACCCTTCAAAATGCTGTAGTTTCTTGCAACATGTGTGATTGGGTGATGTAAGTCTGACACAACGTAGCTGTCTGCAGATCAATAACAGGCATTAAATATTACAATAGCGGGATTCTTATAAGCTTAGTCAAATAGGGTAACAGCTCTGTGTACAAGCAAATTCCAGTAATCTTTTAATAAGCCAAAAGTATTTTGGAACCCAGCAAACAGTCAAGTTTTCCCGCGATAAACCATCGTCTCTAGTGATATAAACCTTATTACCAGTAGACATGAGATGATCAGGCAAGTGGTTTCTGGCGCAATTGGTGGGAAATAATGCAAGGGAGATAAAATACACAATCAGTGCTGAGTGAGTTCAAAGGCATCGCCTGCCTGAATGTTTAGATGCTAAGAAGCAGTAAGAGCCATTCCTGACGCACGTGCAGTGTCCCATTGCCCCTGTGCTCAAGGTGCGAAACTGGCCCACTGTGCAAGCATTATTTCTTTCTTACCCATCACAAATGTAATAACAGGGTTTTACTGTATAAGAACTAATAGTCAAACAATACGAACTGTATACTATGTATGAGCTATGTCATATGTCTTGTCGATGTCTAAAACAAGACAGAAAATGTACAGGCCAAATTAAAAGCAGGAGTTCCGTTACTCCAAACTGGTGGGTACTGATCCCCCCTTAAACAAAATAAGCCATATAAACATATTTTATTCATTATGTAGTTATGTCTCTTCCAATGTAGAGATAATGCTTTACTGCCAAAAATCCTACATAAGAAACACACAATACAGATTCCAAATACAGTGACTTTTTTTAATGTACAAATCATGTTGGTGTAGCATAGAACGTTCTGAACTGATCTTCAAAATTTTCATTGCATATATGTATTTCAGAAAAGGTACAAGAAAGGTTCAGTTTGTGACGTAATGTTCACACATACGTCGTTAAGTTCTGCCTTTTTGTAATTACATTTTTATTTTTATATTTCTACCAGATATTTTTAAGACATAAATTGTGACTGAATTTTGCTCTTTATGAATTTATTTTATCTATCATAGTCTTCTGCATAATGACTTGTCGAAGTCAAAATTTGCAGGTCACAGTTTTAAAAGTATGACACTAAAACCAACTGACTTACCTAACTTAAATAACTAACACTAAATAACAATGTACGCTACAAGGTCTCCTAAATAAAAACAAAACATAAAATATTTTTGTATTTAAAAAAAATGCTGAACTTCGAATAAAAATTCTAAAAATTCTAGAATTTAATTGCTGCTGTTAGGCAAGCTCTGAGTTCTTGCAGGTTCTACGCTAGAGTCTAGTAGTCCACATGCTTAACCAAGCACAATACGAAAATATTCAGTGGGGTTATGCACAAGCACAGAGAGACACTAAACAAAACTTCAGGTGTGTGTGCGAACATTGTGTTGCAAACCACACCTTTCTATCTTCTCCAGTTCCTGAATATACCATGTTACAGAAGGAAATTTTATACTAACATGGAGCAGTATTTTAGAATCTTGAGAATAATTCCAATTTAATTTGTAAGAATATTTTATTTTTAATGAGATCTGTGACCACCACCCAAAAATTCTGGCTTTTCTTGCGACATTTGTAAACTGGTACACACTTGGTGACATAACTAAATTGCAGAAACAAAACCGTAACGTAACATGCAAAAACAATTCAGATTCAGTCAGGACAGAACAGAGGTGTATAATATTTTACAAGCCCTTGAAGAATCAATCTTTGAAGGTGGAATGAAGTGGGGTTTTGGCTTATGTATACTTCTTCCATTCAGCAATGGCACTATCTACACAGCAATGTTAATAAACTTCCACTAACTGTAACGGAACTTCTTGTGCTTTTCCTAAATAACTCCAGATTAACGATAAAATGGTTCTTTAAAAAAAGCCTCCGTCATTTTCCGTCTTGTAGCTATTATCCAAACCAAAAGTTTCATTTCTAATGACCTTGAGACATTAAGGGCTAGGACTTGAGTTTTTACATGTTTGACGATAACTATTATTCAAAACATTAATAGGAGACAAAATCGTAAAATCGCCTAGTAACTTTGTTATAACTGGTTTTAACTACGTACTCTTGATTTTTTGAGACGAAATACAGCATGACGGTATCCTATAAGTTCGTTAACGAAATTTCCATTTAATTGATAAATAAGCTAAAATATGTCTATTGTTTGTCTCAAACAATTACAGTACATAGTAAAACCAATTTGCAACAAATTTACGTAGCAATTTTATGTTAGCTGCTCTTGCCTGGATTTAGAAAAATAAATCTATCGAAAGTCGAGAAACTCGGTGCCCATGCTCTTACGACTTACCTATGCTACAATATTTCCTGCAGTGATCAGCTAAAGCTTAACACATTAAATATAGCCACTCCTGGAAATTTTCAGCCGTATCTAGAAATTTTTCTGATCCTAGTATTTATGTAAAGATCTCTGAAGAGCTCACAGGGAGAAAGATGCTTTAGTCCTTCCTACAATGTGATGTTTGGTATGCCAATAGCTCACATCAGCCTAAAAATGTTCTTCAGATTTATTTTCACGTTATTTGTATAAAGATTAAAATTCAAATTTAAATAGATAAAAATACAGACTCAACTTCCATGGACAGGTCTAAGGTTTCAGGACAGGTCTAAGGTTTCACAGAAGTACATATTCCATGTGCGCCAGAAAAATCCACACGTGGAACAGCAGATGAATTTCAGTAAATAACAATAGTGTAAGGAACACTAGTATTTGTGGCTTTAAAATCACAATCTATTCATACATGTGATATATTTTTAAACCCCAACTTAAAAATTGTAACATGTAAACGTACTAATCAAAACTAAACAAGCAGTAAGGCAGCACTACCTAGGAACGTGTCTCACTGAAGTTGTTTTACAAGTCAAGGCAGCCACAAAATATTACGTAAAATATTTGTACTTGCATAAGAAGTAAAACTGCACAGCACATGGAATTCCTTGATGTTAAATTCTCTATACACTTTATGTCTCAATAAAATTATGTATTTTCGTGATCAGTATAGAATTAAACTGTATTATTTATGTAACCTGCTACAGTATACGAAGACAAACTTGTTGGCTGCCTTTGACACAAATTTCATTAGATCTTGTAGGATTTGAAGTCTTTAAGACAAATCGGTACTTTAATAGAAAAAGGTGGCAAGCATTAACAAATCCTCCTTCCATTAAAATGTACTGAGAAAGTTTTAATTTTGCACAAAAGTTAACCTACTGTACAATGTACATGCCTGTAAATTTACATTCATTTGATTTACTTCTAAACTTGTATGCTTTTGGACTGATATTTATTTACTCTCATAAACATCTCACTTAACACACAGCATATTTGTGAAAATAATGTTGCAGATCCTGCTACTATGCAGAATTTGCGAGCTTGATATGTTTTTGAGGATCTTGTTTGAGACTAGAATGTGATGTAAGAACCCAATAAAATGGCAGATTTCCACTGTGAGCGAACATTAGTACCCAACATACAAATACAATTACTGTACCCACAAATTGAAAGCCCCTGGAAACTGCCTACTGCCTAAAGCTGAACTCAATTTTGTTATCTGTAGGTTCAAAAGTTCCAAAAACCAGAAGCGTTCTGGTTTTACCATACTTGTGAAGTAAAACCCAGTTTTAACTAAGTCTAAAAAAACAGAAATTTAACAAAAGTGTCTTAGTAACTTTTAAGAAAAGCCCCAAAGATGTTTGCTAAAAAAAAGGACATATAAATTGTAAATGTCTTAAAATCACTCATTATGGCTATTGTGGTGGCACTGCTCCCCTTCACACACATACTGCAGTTCGCTGCGCCCACGCCGACCACGTGCTCCCACAAACGCACCCTCGGTAATTCACCCGTAGAATTATATTAGATTTAACATGCCCTCAGCTAGCTGTAGTTTCAGTGGTAGAGTCACAAGTTCTTACCTCAGTGTCGCGGATACGAGAAGAGAAGAGCGAAAACCAATATTTACCTCGTTAGGGATACACAGAGATCGTTATTACCAATAAATGATCAAAGTACCATTCGGCTGCACGATGTTTATTGCATTCACAGATTCAATCTCAACAACACTATTACAGATCCCTGTACAACACACGCGGTGGGCTCTCACCTCAAGCCTACATCTAATTTATACTGCAAAACGAAAAGTTAAATTCGGAATAGTATTATTTGCGCAGCCCGATGGCTCACGTTACCAGAAAACAGAATACTATAGCCCCGATGTTAAAGGATCTCCATGGCACGTGCACCCACGGGAGCTCTCCCCGCACGCGCCCGATCACTTAGACATTCAGATAGCTAAGAAAGAAAACATCCAGGATGCTGGACTCCCAGCATCCTCCTCACTTCTCTCCGGAAGTGCCCAGAGATGGCGCACCACAGCACGATCTCCATAGGTTAGCACTCTACCAACAGAGAGCATTCCTAAACTAATTGAAATGATTGTTCCATCTGAGAAAACACATTATCCCAGCCTCTACTGACACAACTCCGTCGCGCTCGGCTATCCTTGAGACTGTACATATCTCTGGGCAACTAACAAGAAGGAAAAGTTACAAGATGGCTTCCCTCTTCAATGAAAACAATAACAAATGATTCCACATACACGATTACACTTTCCTTAGCCCTGAATGCTCTCGCCTGTCACAAATTACACTCAAATTGTTAACAGAAATTGCTCGTATTTATGGTTCAGCCCACCGCTTGTAAATTAATAGGTTAGACACATAAGTTACTGTGGAAATTTCATCTCGCTTAACTGAATAAGTTACTGTGGAAATTTCATCTCGCTTAACTGAAAGTGTTCTGCTGTACTCCTGTCTGGGTCTACACCAACATTGAGGTGTTCGAGTCCTGGTGCTGCAACTTAGGTACTACTCACACATCTTTTCTTAATTCTAACACTCGGTGATCTCGACGCACTACATTCGGCAAGCTAGGTTTCGCAAGCACCGGGCGACACCTAACTTACACTCTTCCATTATAGCTAGTGCTCCACGAAGCATCTCGGGATCCCATTAGACCTATGCCGACGCCGAAAAACCACGTATAAACGTATTTCAAAGTTACGGAAGTTAAGATTATGGTTACGTTACGTTTATGCCAACATGAAGCTACAATTCCGCACAACAAACAAATTTGGAAAATTTAAGATAGGGTATGTAGGCCAAGTACCTTACACTACGGTGTATGCTTATTTATTCATAGAGAGCTTAACCAATTTGTAAAAACATAAAACAAAAATCATTAAATTCTGTAAGAAACTGTAGCAGCAACAGTGACAGAATTAATTGCATGCAAACGAGCTACTGATGTACACCTCCCATGATCCAAAACATTACTATCCTTCACACACTTGAACACTGAGCCATATCAAGTTTTACTGAGCTGATAGCATCCATATCAAATTGCCTGCAGCATCAAAATGAAATTAAATTATACACATATTTATTTCAGTTATATTTCACTGATATTAATTGTAAATAGTACATTTCAGCTGTATTATTAATTTACGCATTTTTATCCCACAATTTCCCTGATCTTCATAGCCCTCCCCACTATCGAGTTTTTATAAAGTAGGCTATTCCTATACACCTGCATGTTTTTTTTTTTTTTTTGTTATATCTACGACCTAAATTAATAGTAAATAATTAATTTCACCTATTTATTATTTAATTTACGTACTTTTACCCCATAATTTCCTTGATCTTCAGAGCCCTCTCCACTAGCAAGTTGGTAGAACGTAGGCATAATTATTAATTGCAACTAATCATTTCTGTTACTATTCATTGGAATTAATTGTAAATAGTAAATTTCTGCAGTTTTTCTGTTAGTTTTCGCATGAGTAGTGAATCTTCATATTTACCAAGGATACGTTGCAAAATGTTAAAACACAGTCACAAAATAAATTGCCTTGTGCAAAAAATTTGTTGACACAGCAATGTAGGTACTGTACTTAGAAAACATAAATGATCATCATCATCATTAATGTACTATATAAAAACAACTTTCCCCTACACCTGGCCATAAAACCTACTTTCCTTCTTGTATTGTAATGTCATTTTTCTCTCTATGTTCACTGCTCCTGTACAATATGCTGCAAAAACATACAGTATCTCAAATGGCAAACATATGATTACAGGTTGATGTAGGTTAGCATACACACTGGCTATCAGAACTATGCTAATTCCTGTGGAATGAAGATAATCTACTCATACTTTATTTTTATAGAAATTACAACAAAAATACGTTTGTAACATTTCCCGAAAAAATTACCAGAACAATATTTGTAAACTGATATCAATAAATTTGACATAGCTTTTTTAACACATTAAGCAGGTAAAAATAGATTAAAAGAAAACCTAATTTTTTTAAAGTCTACAAAAAATGTTTTATCATTACTACTTAATATAATGCCGGAGCAACATTTTGGAATGCAGAAGCAATTAACTATATGGCGCTGACAAAATTGATTAAACTGCTTATTGTTAAGGTTCAAGAATGTGTAACTGCTAAGTTAAACAAGGTAATATAAAATTATTCAGGTGAATTAATATATTATTTCAATGTATTTTTTAATATACTATCCATTTATTGCTGAATAATGTTGTACATATAACAGAAATTAGAACATACACATCACAATATCACATGTTCAATAATTCTTATTTTTAAATATGATGTTATTTGACAAATTAAAGTATATTCAAAACTTTACTCTTACTAAATGTAACAGTGTAAACAAAGATCTGCTTAAAATGGCTGCATGTAAAATTCAGCAGAATAGAGATAACTTTATCTCAAATGGTAACTTTCTCCTATACAGTACAAATACTGTAATTGTACACATGTGTACTATCACAGTTATAAAACTGCATTAAACAACAGCTCATGCAACTGAAGTTGTAATGAGGTTCTGCATTCCATGAAGAATATAATGAACTAGTTTCACCTAACGATAGAATGATGAATCGGATGACGGTGGTGGAGGTGGCGGGGAGCGCAGCCTCAGCACATCAAATTGCATCACTGCTGGCCGACCTGGTCCCAAAGGCTGGTCACAGTTTTGCCACGCTGGGCTAGAGCGTGGCCCTGCCAACTGTTGGCTGTTGCTTGGCATTCTCCAAGATGAGTTGGAGACTTGCCACGAGCTGCAGGATGGTGTGCCAGAAGCCTGCGGCTGCCAGATGTCACGTGACTGCCACATGTCACCAGGCAGCCGAGGTGCCGTGTTGGGTGTCTGCCACACTCCGGTCGCACGAGGTGACAGTGCAGAACCATTCCACGGATCCCGCAACCATGGAGCCCCAAAAACTGGAGGGGACGGCTGCTGTAGGCTAGGGGGACGTTGTGTGGGGTCAAAACCCAAGCTGGCACTGCTAGGCTGCTGACACGAGGCACCTCGTACTGAGGCTGTGCTGAGGGTCGGAGCAGTGCTGAGCAGAACTCTGGATGTTGGGCTAAAAGCTTGTGAATGACTGGAACTGCTTAAAGTCCCACATGTTGCAGGACCTTTGAAAGACAAGCTCGGAGGAGGCTGCGAAGGATTGAACACCATCGGCTTTGAAGCTGCATCCGAAAATTCCCTTTTCTGACCTGCAGTGCCAGATACACTACTTTGAGGTCTGAAGGGCCCGCACACCGTAGTTGCGGATAGTCGTCCAGCGGAAAGGTCAGGCGGACGCTGCAGCATGTTGAAGGAAACACCAAATGGTGGTGGTGGACTTGTCAAAACACTAGGTGGGCACTGCATGGGCCTAAAAGAAATGTGTGCCACGGGGCTAGCAAAAGGTCGGGGCCGAACAGCAGTTGTTTCGGGTGGACGGGGAGAACCCAACGACACAGGAGGATGCTGGGTCGTAGCAAATGGCAGGCTACCGGACCCTACAAAGGTCCTCACTGGTGGCTGGTTCGATGGTGGAGGTTGAACAAACGTGAGCATTTCAGGTGTCTGGCTGCGGAGAACATTCAATAAACTCTTGCCAGCGACAAGAGGGGGAGGTACAGAAAAACGAGCAGAAGAAAAGGGAAATTGCGGGGGTCGACATATTCCGAACAGAGGAGAATTAGATGCAGATAACGTTGATGAAGGTTGTAACCTGGGTTTGCTTTCTGACTGACCATCCTGAGGTGGTGGCTTCCAATTAGTAGAAAAGTTAAAGGAGGAAGGTTTGATGATGAAGTCATCGGGAGATGGAGCCACCCAACCTCGACCTCTGGCTTGTCGCTTGCCGTGTTGCGATGTCGAACTGAACGTTGCATTGAGGAGGAGGTTGCGTCGATTGTTCCTCTCTTCCATTAAATTGAGTCGCTTTGACTGTGGTTCCTGTGTTGCTGGCAACCCATGTACTCCTCCTGTGCGCAGCTGAAACACATCACATCATGCGGATATGATAGCATTATCTCATGCTAGAATAAGAAAAAATAGATAAAGAAAGCATTTAGAAAAAGTGGAACTGAATGTGTTTAAAAGTCACAGGGTTATTGCAATAAAAGGACAAACGAGAGTTGGTGTAATGAACATACTACATGCTGAGATAGTCCAGCAGTGAGTCATACAGCCACTGTCCCCCATGACATGTTGGCAGCAAGCCTCTGTAAATAACCCTCAACATCCTGCACATTAACGGAGTCACACCTGAGGTAAGAATTAATTCCACTTGTGGTTTGCTGCAGAAGCTCATTTTGGTCACGTATCTCAACATAAATACTTTTATCTACATAGTAGTACTGTAGTAGGTGATTAATGCAATTATGTATACTGACAGCAGAAAAATATCTAGTATAATTAAAAATCATAATTCATGACTACAATGACATCATGATTTAAATCCAAGTTTTAAAGGCAGCCTAAATACCAATTTCAGGTATATAACATTGTCTTGAAAAAAAATTAAAATCATTGACGCACATCATGATTCAACTGAAATTATGTAAAATGTCTTCAACTCACAGAATGCTGTTGAGCTCTCGTCAGGTTTATGAAAAAGTTATGCTGTGCTTGAATATCATATTTGTTGTTAATGAATTTTAAATGTATTTAAACTTAATTGGACGGTGGTGTTATGCATCAATCAACTAAGCAGCAATTGTAAGTTATCAGAAACACATGCTTTAACTTGTACAGGTTTTAAACAGCCTTGCATAAACTATTTTAGTCCTATAAGTCAATATTAATAACTGAAATGCACACTGCAAAATATCCACCAACATCAACAAATGACTAAAGGTCACAAAATTAGTTCCCTGAGCACATTCTAAGGCACCTGGATACACTGCAATAAGTACCTTAGACTTCTCATGTTTCACCCTCCGACGGGCCTCTCTTTCTTCTTCGTCATCTGAGTAAAATATAACAGATGAAGGTGGCTCATTGTCCTGCTCCCACGAAGCATCAGATCCTCGAATGCTATCACAATCACAAAGAACACTGGCTTGTGTCACTGTTACCCATACTGTCAGTTCATTACATGTCAATCTATTGATAGCAACAATACATTAATAAACAAATATTAGAAGTCACGATATATTAAGAAATGAAGATTAAAACAACCACATTATTTGTCAAAACAAATTATTCCTGCTCTGAGCTTTTATTATTACATTAACTATTTCCAAACGTATTATGTCGACAGTGCTCATGTAACACATTCTCTCACCTCAAGAGTTGATTGACGAACACGTAGTTTGAATAAGGAGTGTCGGGTGCGCAGTAAACTTTGGTACCAACAGAGACGCCACTGTCTCTAATGTGATCTATAGAGTTGAAGCGCACACAATACAGCGGCTCCTTCACCTGGCCAAACACATCGAACACGTGTCCCATGGCACGCTTGCCTCCATCCAGGAACAGTACGCTGTCCAGGTTGAGCGTGGGCAGGTCCTTGTGGGGCTCCACCACAACTGTCAACACCACACATCCAGGCAAAGTGCATTAAATATGTACTAACCACTGAAACATTATCAACATTTCCCAAAAGTCAAATTTACTATCACCAAGGGTGTCAGCATTTTATTTAAAAATAATAAGACTAACATGGATCCTGTAGTTACACAAATATCTTCATTATGCAAAACAAAAAGAATACCATAAGTAAAACTCATATTAGACTGTCTTGTAAAATAAAAAAAATACAGCAAAGAAGGTTTGGAATCTCTAGAGATAAGTGGCACTTGTACATAGTTATAGGTGATTCTGGATAAAGTTAGCACTCAAAAAAGCCCTTATTAATTTCTATTTTCTGCCAGTTTATATCTTTCCGCCGCATGTAAACATAAATACTGCCACGTGCTTTTATTTACATAGGTTTGTACAATGTATACATCTATATCAGGCTACATTGATTCGATAAAAATGTTATCTACAATATCTACTAATTAAATGCACAAGGGCTGAATATATGCTATAATCAATAGTAATCTTAGTTATAAATACCGAGTTAACGTCTTACAATACTGGTTTGTCCATTGACTCTAATTGATACAACACACACTATTACCATTACGAATTTTGTAAATGCGGGCATAAGTATATTTGAATTTGTAACTCAAAACAGCCACTAAAACACACATGACACACGCAATCCACGAATTCAAGTTTCTTTCAGTTCTACTGCCATGAACAACGAAGACGCAGTTAACAGAAACAACAAATAACGTATTTTCTCATGTGTGAAACAAATAGATGTCCTGGTTCAACTCGCTTTCAAGCAAGTGAAGCGGCAAAAACCTAACTCTGATGCCACCTGTCAGTGGAATTTTGAACTGTCTGAGGCGTGAAGCAAGCGGGCATGTGCAACAGCCAGGTAGCGTCACACTGTGCTGACGCTAATTAAGTCAAATTATACAGTCAGTAGGAATGTCAATAAGATCATAAATAAATATTTAAAAGTGTATTAAATACAGAGAGGTCTATTTCACCTGATATTCTTTCACTAATGTATTCAAATAAGAAAATACACCGAACTACATGCGATGATTCACTACCAAACATACAAGCAATAATGTAACTCTTGCAGTAACAGCCAGTGATTTTTTTTAAAAGGTTAAACCTTTAGTGCTCTATTTATCACGCATGACCTATACACATTTTGATGCACAGTCTCTACACATTATGCACGTGAGTGAATTAAAGTAGACGATTTATAAAAAAGCCACTGAATTATACCATTTTTACGCCATATCAAGATGGTTAAAAAGACTGTCAAAATTATACCAATTTTGTGCCTAACTATAAAACCTTGCAGCCTGTGTTTTGCACTGGCTGCATGGGCGTCATGAAGGGGGAGGGGTTAAGGAGGGGCAGTTGCCCCCCCCCCCTCCCTGGAACTTGGAGACCCTACAAAAAAGGTCACTAATTGTGTCAGGCACTGTGAAAAGGTCTTAATTTGCGTCAAATGCTGCAAAACAATGGTCTGTGTCGTTAGACACTGCAAAAAGTATGTTTTTGCTTATAATTGATTAGTTTTATGATAGCTAAACTTAAATTTCTAAATCTTTGCCCCCTCCCTTCCTTCTTAAAATAATGCCTGGTGATGCCCATAACTGGCTGGATGGTAGTCTTGTCAATGTATCTGTAATTATTTAACTGCCAACAGTCAAAAAAGATTTATCTCATAAATTTGCAAGATTACCGTAAGTGTTTAAATCTGCACATGAGCACTAAGAGAGGATGTGCACTAGCAGAGTGTTCAGAATATTTAAAACTTTTCATCATTCTCTTTTTTAATTCTTTTTTCATATATGTATTATAGAGGGTGTGTCTCTCTCTCTGTGTAACTATTATTACTTAGGCTGTAGGCTAGCCATTTTGAGAAATCAAGACACTTAATACATATATATATATATTTTATTTTTTTTCACTTATTCTTACTATCAAGAATATGTGAAATTGTTATGAAATGTTTTCAATATTTAATGGTATTGTATTGATAAATTTAGTGTACTCTGATTTCAGTATGACAAGTATGAGAAAATTATTCATTCAGTATTCCAACAACCTAAGTACAGAACCTATGTTTTACTTTTTAGTTGGAATTTTAATATAGGCTTATTACAAATTTGAAAGTTGGTCATTTTAAATTTCTATTGTATGTAGTGCTTCAAGTCTTACTTTAGTGTAACATTCTTGTTCAATAACTTTAATTTACTGGAATCGTTATCATAGCTAGGAACACATATATTTTGAGAACTTCTGAACATTATATTTTCTGCTTTTTGAATTAATATTTTTGAGCAAAGACCACAAACTATCTTTCGCATACCTAGCTTGTCAACGATGCTAACCACCTTTCCAAGCTCCTTGCACTCATGCTCCGGCAAGCTGATGTGGAGGTCCTCGATGGGTGGGAGGTCATCTAGGGTGAACTCCCCCTTCGTCTTGACAGGAGGCACCACCACCCTCTTAGGTTTGCCACACGACCCTGGCAGCACCTGCTTCACACTATCCTCATCGCTGCAACCAACACCCCTCTACAAACGTGATTCACCACACAAGAAACACATGCACACAATGAAGATAATACAGTGCTGTGTCTTGCTCTGATATAGTACAGTACTGCTGAAATAGGTTGCTACAATTACATTCACTGGCACTCGTGAGTATATTACATTCACTGGCACACTGAGTATACAGATAGTTTCTGTCATAGCAATGTTGCAGAACTTTTAGAAAAGCAAAGAAAATTTTTTACTTTTATTTTCTTCAGTAAAAAGTACTGTTCCGTACATGCAAGTTAGGCCTATTTTAGTGCTAGACAGACCTCTTAAGATAGACAGCAGGCGTAGTTATTTATGTTGGGTATATTTGTTGCAATATCATTTGAGGGGTGTGGAAAGGTAAGATGTCGAGCGAATGACTGAAATACTCGAGTGTCTATAAAATCTAAACCTGGCCTAACATTATCAGTCCAATGGGATTTTTTTGCCTAGTAAGTATTTAATTAGTGGACGTTTACAGATGTTGGAAATTCATATTACAATTTCAAGGGCTAGTAGAGGGGACTGAGTAGACAATATTTTCAATAGGAAGCAGTTTCCGGATTACAGTGTCGGATATGCCAGTGCTGTTTTGCAACCGGATGTAGTATGACTTCAGAAGAGCACCATGTCAAATGAGGTGTGACGTAAGGTACAGAATTAAGTGACGTTTGACTCATTACAGAATACAGTCAAATTTATTTGGTAACAACAGCAACGTAACAAAAAACTTTCATTTATCACACTAACACTTGTGTCAACAGTGGGAAAAACACATTTCTGTCTGTCTTCTGCAATGGATGTGTCCCATACGAAACTGCTCACTACAACAGAGGCTCAATGCGACAACCGGCAACATTGTTCCAACGAATCATGTTCCGGTACACTCCAGTGTACTGTTAATCTTTTGTGCAGCTACCATAACTTGTGCCACCAGTTTTTCCTCGGTCTCAACAGGAGTCTCATACACCATAGTCTTCATACAACCCCACAGGAAATATGGACTATTATATGGCCATACAAAATATGGACTATAAATATGGCCATGCAATAGGACAACACCGGTCTATCCATCTCTGCCCGAATTGCAGGTGAAGATGTCCCCGAACACCACGTGAAAAGTGCAGGTGTGCGCCATCGTGCAAAACCACAGTTATTGACAGACATGCAATAAGTAGGAAGATCAAATAAGCAGCGCCCGTTAACCTGGTTGGAAGAAGGTACGGCCCGATCACTTTGACTGTGTAGAATGCCTGCCCACACATTGATTGAAAATATGTTTTGGAATCCCCTAATGTGTCGTTATGTAGATTTTCGTCAGCCCAGACATGGCTGATTCGATGATTGAGAACACACTCCCTCATGAATTTACATTCATCTGTGAACAGAACTCTTCATGGAAAATGGGGTTCATCAAGGCAGCGGTGCAGAAACCACATGCATAAGTTAACACGTGATATAAAATGGGCAGTTTGAAATGGTTGTACCCTTTGGGGGTGGCAAGGATGTAGTTGCTGCTTGTGCTAAACCTCCCACATTACGCTGTTAGGAACATCCAGCACATGCGAAATTATTTGCATACTTGTTGACTAGTCCTGCTTAATGTAGTGCAGTAGAGCCTCTTCCAATTTGGGAGTGCGACGTCAAGCACCACAGTCCCTCCTCTCGACGGTAAAGAAAAACCACTCACGCGATTATATTTGTACACGTTTCTAAATGACAAGGAAGGTTGGAAAACTTGTCCAGCATATAGATAACTCTGTTTAAACAATTATTCTGCTTTCTAACATTTTTTTAAACAAGAAATATCCTTACATATAGAATACCAGGTCATTTACAGTAACATTTGTATGTTGATAGTGTTTTACTGTAAACTAAATGTGAATACTTGGCTAAAGTAATCGCTATTAAATATAGACAGCAACCATCAACAAGTCTCCTGAAAGATAACTAATTTGAATGCAAGATATAGGCTACAGTATATGTGAAATGTTTACGAGCAGCATTGTGTTTCGATTTTAACTCAAGAGTTTGGATGAGAAACTGCATATGAGATTAAATCTCGCATTATGTAAATGCTGCTAATAGTTTTACCTTTAACGAAAACTTCCAGATATTATGCATAGTAGAAAATATCAGAACAGCTTTCGGTAAATATCAAGTTTAGCTACTTATCGGCTAAACTATTGGTTTTACAGGTAAAGTTTACTAGTAAGAAATGTTTCTACATTGATGAAAAGTAGTCGTACATAAAGAAGACTGTCGTTTACTTACTTTGAAATTTGACATTTCTCGCTTAAATTCTAAGTCCGAGAGACGTGTTGTAAGCGTTCGCCATGTCATATGTTGATGTGCTACTAGCACTCCTAGAGGTTTTATATTGAAAGTAAACGTAATTCGTTACTCTACTGTCCTTTACCCACCAATTACAGTTGCACGTTGACTACCATCTTGAGTAGACGTGTTTGTGCAGCTATGTGTGTTTAAGGGAAAATTTGATGGTTTGTGGTACAAATGACCGTTGTAGAATTTGTAACTTTCATGGATACTGGGTATTAGTTAAATTTTGCTGATTGTGACACACCAGCAAATATGTTTTGCATACGTGTGACCAAGGTACCCCGACGAAAGAGGAACCAATGCATAATTTACTGACTGTGGCAAAGAATTTGTATCCATGATTGAGTTTAGTAAGTAGGCCTACTAATCTTTTGTTACAAAAATGTATGTTCAGTATACGTTACTTAATTCGTCTGGCTTCTATTGCCAATAGAATGTGTTAAATACGTTTTAGAATGGGCATTAAAGACGTGTAACATCAGCTCAACATGCATACAACATTAATTTAATGTATATGTACTAAAGTATTAGTGCAATATGCTAAAAATACAAATTTACTTCAGTAACTATTTTCAGTGCCTTCATTTGGTGGTACAATGAGTTTAAACTGTGTGTGTTATTGTGTAAAATATTTTTGTGTGTATTAGGAATATTTTGTATACTTTTAACTTTTAATAACTTCCAAGATCTTTACATTACTTTACCACTATAGAATGTAATGAACGTGTATTTATTGCTGTCAGCTATTTATTTCTGTTAGTTTACATATTTTTACCCCACAGTTTCCCTGACCTTCATAGCCCTCCCACTATTGAATTTTTATAAAAATAGGCTTTTTCGGTACTTGTGTATGTTTTTTCTTGTTATATTTACGTAAAATTAATCGTAAATAATGCATTTCAGCTATTTATTATTATTAATTTACGTACTTTTACCCCACAATTTCCCTGATCTTCATAGCCATCCCCACTAGCAAGTTGGTAGAACGTAGGCATAATTATTAATCGCGACTACTAATTTCTGTTATTATTCAATGTAATTAATCATAAATAGTACATTTTTGCAGATTTTTTTGTTAGTTTTCGTTTCGCATAAGTAGCTAAAACTTGATATTTACCCAGGATCAATGTAGGACTAAATATTTTTTATTTATAAATACTTGAGACTTAGGCTAGTCACTTCACGAAAAACCAAAATGAATAATTATGTAAGTTGTTTACATTGTAAATTCATACTGCTGGTTATGGATCCCAAGACAATTTAACAGCATTATGTACAAATGAAAGATTCTACAGCGAGTATTGTGATGGATGTGCTTTTTCCTTTAGTACGAGCAGTGACCGTCTGGATATATGTCACGGGCATTGTGCTCAAAGTCAACAAAGAGAGTTCAAGTTCCAATTTAACATGTGCATGTTTTCAGGCTGCAGCATTTTAGCTAGGCATATATTACTGAATTTATTCCAGCCCATGTACGGGGCCACTAAGAATTTGAGGTGTTCCAGTGCCCCGTCTTCATAATTATCAACTGCGGCCATGTGCTTTTAAAATAGGCAATGCAGATAACTTGCGATCCGATAGCCAAAAATCCACAATTCCTTGATTTGGCCTGTCGGTATCCCTCAGTTAGATAGTAACCTATACGTAAAGTAGGCAAAAAATATGTAGGCCTAAAATTTCAATAACATCTGTAATGTGTAATATAACTATACAACCTTAAGGTTTTTTATTGAAACAACATATTAAAAACAGATAAAAAAAAGGGGAGTAATAAAACAGCACTCTATGAAAGCTTACTGAAAGTTTTAATTCCTTTAAATAATCAAAAATACGAAACTAGAACAAATTACTTTTTATGAAAAATGTATCATTTTATAATCAAAAAATATTTTATACAAATCTTTACAAACATTATTTTTTGCTGTCTAATCAAGGGTAATGTGTTTACATTCATGTTCCTTGATTCTATACCCCATTTAAATATTTCAAAACAAATACAAAACTTTAGAAGAAAACTTACTTGCTGCACTTTTACTAGGAATGTAAATTCTTTTCCAAAATAGTGCTGGCAATTATAATAGTTAGTTTATATTTTCTTTGTTGTCAAATTTCACAATTATTTGAATTGTTGCTACCTATTTGTTAGTATTTTTTTAGTTCCTGTGATGTAAACATAGAGGTAATATATAGTAGAGGTAATCATGACATCACAAATGTGTGTCCAACATGGTCTCGAGAGTTTGGTGTTGTTTATTTATGTTTTATCGGCGTAAAAATGCAGTCGTTTTGTTTGAAACTCATGGTGTAGGCCTACCTACCAGAATATATATTTAGTCATGTGGTGTCACCAAGATCTCAGTTCAAAACCTTATAGTAAGTATGTAGCTAATAATTACTTATTACTAAAAATAGCTGTGTTAAGGAAAACAGTAACGTGGCAAACATTGTTTATATTTGCCGTTCTGAAATTTCTACGCAATTATACTATGCAATAATATGGTAGTATGTTCTCCTTAGTTAATATATTCATAAGGTACCAAAATAACCCAACATAGTTGTTATTACTAAGCAATTATTATCTTGGCTCTCAATGTTAGTTCAAATTTCCGGCGCATATTTCACTAAAGTCACGTGACACATGTTGAACACACAATTTCGTATGCAGCTGTATAGAGGATACTCCCTCTACCCTATATTTACTCTAAGGATGTAATTCTCCTCAATATCTTTCAACTTTCAAGTTCTTTGACTGTCAGGCATTGTAATTGTAATATTATTGTGTTGGCTATCTTCATATTGTGTTTGTCTACCAAGTGAATGTTGTAAACTTCTGTAAATTTCATACTTTCTTAAACATGTACAAACTCCCAAATTCACAAATCCGAACACATGTAGTGTAAAAAGGATGCTAATGAAGCAAATCAAAATAAATAGTTTCTTAATAAAAACACTACCAGGGCTGCCAACTGCTTCACACAAAAGCACAGAATCCATAAATAACTATGCACTGGAGAAACTATTTGTATATTCAAGAAGTAATTTTTTTAATTTGACCTATCAAATCCCAGGTATTCCCTCGCTTCACAAAAAAAAATCTTCAGTGCAAAATTTGAAGCTAATTTGTGTAATAACCGTTTTCTCCCGGGGTATAATGAAAATGTGTTATTGTCAGAAAACTGATTTTGCACGCCATTTTTTCAGCATGGCAGAGCGAGCGAGTGGAGACGCGCCAAGGTCGCAAATTTATTATGTTGTCCAGAACGCAGCTAGCTTGTTACAGGCTCTTCAATAAAAGCACATTGTAGATGTTCGTGAGCTGTAGAAGGTGAAAAGACAGGCAGTAATGTGGGTGATAGATATATGGAGAAGGCAAAGGCAGGCTGGTGAAGACGAAGGGAACTTTCAGCCATCTGAGGTGTTGAAGGAACTGGGGTGGGACTCATTGAAGGATAGGAAAAGAGTAAAAAGGTTGGTCAGGTTGTACAGGATGGTAAATGGAGTCTATAGTGAGGCTAGTTAGGCTACCTGTCTAAAAATAAAATTCAAATTTATACCATGCAAAATTTTTAGTGAGTTAAGTTACATGCATTTCTAAAAGCTCAGATTTTCATATTGACACTCTAACAGGTTATACATGCAGTAAGGCTCACCTAACAAGAGCAGTATCAGAAGAACTGTCCCATTCAGATGAACTACTGCTACTGCTCTCAGAGTCGATAGAATCAGAACTGCTGTCCCTGCGGCGTGTGAACACCGCTGCATCAACAAAACCTGACGGACCACGTTCCCATGGTGCTGCGTTCACATCCTCACACTCATTCTCACACATTTCTGGGTTCTCCTTTCCACCGACCCCTACATCCGAGGTGTCGACGCACTCTATGCCACTAGCTGTCGACGAGCATTGCTTTCCAGTATTACTTAAACCATTCGCAACAAAATTTTGAGTAGTCGCACCATCACATTCTAATGCTTCTACGCTATTTTGAACTTCTTTTACCTTCACAACTACAAAATCTTCATGAAGCACAACACTATCAGCAGACTGGTTATTAATTTCAATTTGGGATGAACCTGAACTACTATCAATACTGCCCGTCATCGGCATCACTCCATCATTTTCAACAAACACTGCAGTCCCCTCTTCTTTGCAATTCGTGCTGTCACTCATTTCTTGCATATTTGTGATTACTGATACCCATAAAAGAAACAGCAGAATTACAATGTTAACTCTAATTTCACGCCATTATTTCATAATTTGTCAAATAAAATTCCTTTAGTTACAAATTAACTGTGTTCATTAACGCAGATTATAAAAATGTGATGTGCATATTTTGCTTGCTTCAGTATGCTTATACGAATATTTCTACAAGTGAATTCGTCTAAATCAAAGTCACCCGATTCGAGATAATGCAATGCTACACAATTTATACGCACGTATTTTCCATGGCATCACTTCACTACCACTGACAGGCTAAACTTCAATAGGTCCCAACCCCCGAAGTAAACCTACTGTAAACATTTTTAAATATAAACAGTAAGATGTCTCCTGAACAGAAATTCACTGTTTCAACTACAAAATGCAGAGAAATATTAAATTTAAACGTCTGTAAATTTGTAACCTACGTCACACGCCCATTTTCCATTACTGAATCTTACGCAACTTGAATAAATAATCAACAAAAACATACGTTTGCAAAATGAATACAACCTTGCTCAAATAAAAACGTGTGTTATATACGAGGCTACAGACACGACAAACTTTTTAACCCAACTAAATAATACACTACAAAACACTCGCGAAGGTTATCTACACGTACACGACATAGTCAAAGTTTCAGAATGTTGCGCGAAAACAAATCATTGTTTTAGTAAAAAGTTATTATACCGAGAAGATACAATTCCGGTGAAAATCAGTTATGCACTTTTTTATTTCCCTTATAACTTTCAACCTAGACTTTGTGGGCATACAGTTTTCTTCACACTACGCCGGCGCCATTGTGAACAAAAACAATCCATAGACAAATCAGAAATACGTTCAAAATCTCATGGTGTTAAAAGTAACAGGGACAGTAGCGCTTACGCGTTGAAGTTCAATTGATATTTGTCGGCCATGTTTTACATCGTCAAAATATAGGGGGAGGGTGGCAGCGTGTTGGTTAGGGATAATATCGTTTATGTGCCGATAAAAGCATATAAATACCTCTGTCTATCGTTTAATATTTTAGGAACGAGAACCAAAAAAACGTTAAGCTAGGATGAAAACAATTGTTGAAAATGTTTAGGTTGAGAGGTAACTGGCTCACAATCCAAATATATACATTTTAAAAACGTTAAAGTATACATACGCCGGCTAAAATATATATATTAATCATATTACAACACGCATCAGCAGACAATATTTAGACTATAGATAAAATGGCGGGCTAATTTCAAATTGGCTTAATCTGAGAGCCTTGGAAATAGCAACTTCCACTCCTCTATGTTTACTCTGTATCTCGTTAGGTGAACAGGATATGAAGTTCACAATTTAAAACACAAGAATTATGACGTGTAGAGACGAAAGAATATAAAGTGTGCTTCTAGACTTACCGATTCGCATAGTTGTCGACATACTGACCGTGACCACAGACAATGGCATGGGCATGACTTAAGAAATTGTGAAATTGCATAATTAAAAAGAATTATCTGAATGAACCAGTCAAATCTATCGGAAGTTAAATAAATATGGCGGATTTTTAAATAAAATAGACATGAAATGCAGTGTTGTGTTGTATATGCTAATTACGGGATCATTTCAAACTAACTTTATAGGTCAGATTACTTTATTTTGAGTTTAACGACAGAATAGTTGTATGATATAACTGTTTTGTATACAATGCACGTAATAATTTCAAAAGTGTTTAGACAATCTGAATTAATGGAAACTCTTGCTGTAAAATAACAGAAATCTACAGACGCAAATTACATTGAAATACTCGACAGCAATTTTTTCACTATCTTTCCGCCGCACGTAAACATAAATACTGCCACGTGCTTTTATTTACATAGGTTTGTAAAATTTATTCATCTATATCAGGCTACAGTACATTGATTCGATAAGAATGTTATCTACAATATCTACTCATTAAGTGTACAAGGGCTGAATATATGCTATAATCAATAGTAATCTTAGTTATAAATACCTGCGAGTTAACGTCTTACAATACTGGTTTGTCCATTGACTCTAATTGATAAAACACACTATTACCATTACGAATCTCGTAAATGCGGGCATAAGTATATTTGAATTTGTAACTCAAAACAGCCACTTATGTGGCCTTCCAGGACATGAACCATCTTGGCCTGAAACGTGGCTATTGTGTACCCAAGCCCAAAAGACATTGCGCGGGACTGGTATCGTCTCTTGTCTGGGAAGGTGAAAGTGGATTTGTGATAGTCGGCAGGTAGTACTGGTATCCGCCAGTAGTCTGACCATAAATCGAACGAGGATATAGTCCTTGCTTCACATTCTGGTATTGGTTGCCGCTCTGCGGAGTGGGCATGGCCCAGTTGCTGTAATTTTGGTTCTGGTCCGGCAGCATCCGTGTACGCCCTGCTGGTGGGTATTGTTAGCCTCCCATCCGATGGTTGTATGTGGTGTTCCTCCCTGCACAGCTTCTCTGCTGATGTGGGTGGTTTGTGTGCCGTGCATTTGATCTCGGCAATATCTCGCGAAACTGGTGGCTATTCTGACAAAGTTTTCCAATCTGTGATAGATGGCTGGGCATATGCTGATCTAAACTCTAGGCACACAGTCTGTTTTAATGCCTCCTATACATCCGTATCACGTCGTGTGATTAAAACAGTGCTACTAGATTTACCTTGCGGAGAATGAATGCCTCTATGTCCTCACTGGACTGCTGGTGTTCAATGAAAATACTTAACTTTATCTGAAGAACTACCTGCGTGCCTGTGTATCTGATTGAATGTTTGTTGACGATCTGTCTCCACATCATGTTGTAATCTGTGACTGTCCTCCACCAAGTGCACACATCGCCTGTCAACTGTGCACCCGTATAGTTGCAGGTGGTTTACACACAGTTCTACAAATACACGCGAGTCTTCCGTGCCTTTACCGGAGAATGTTGGCAGTATCTGAAATTTGAACTGCGTTGTGTTCTAATGTTTGCATGCCGATGTGGTAGCTGTTGCGCTGGCTGCGCGATAGTGGTGTAGGTGATAGATGTGTCGTCAGCTGTAGGATGCTTGGTGTTTCTGGTGGCAATTGGATGTGGTGTGAGCTGAGGGTATTGTTGCACTGTGGAATGCTGATGACAGGTGTGGTAAATCTGATGGTTGCAGTGTCATGTTAATGTAAGCACTCAGGGCACTGGAAGAAACCACCTCTTTACTGTTGCCACTCGTGCGTCGTTATGCATGAATAATGGCACTGCTGCTGACAGTCTGTGTATGTGACACTTGTGCCGGCTTTATGTTTGCAGCCTTAAAATCACACATCCCTGCTGCACAGGCATCATGGCTAGTGCACTTCCCGAATAGACTGGGTTCCCTCCGCACGGCACTTAGTTTGCCATGGCATTGCTCGCACAGGAACTTCCCCATCTGAACATTTAGGCGCTCGGCAATGTTCAGCGTTGTCCACAAATATGTGTGAACTCAGCACACGCAGGATGGCAGGTCGCACTCCAGTCCCTTGTCTCACGATCGTCACATGGTTTGGCACTGGTGGTGTCACTTTGTCGTATCGTTCGTGGGTGTTGATGTTGCCATTTCGCGGACCGAATTGCATGCACAAGTGTCAGTGGCGCATTCTTACTTAGCCAATGGGTCAATGACCTTGGTTTTGTGGCACAGTGTGCACTGTTCCCTTTCGAGAATGTCCATAGGGGTTGCTGATCTGCGACTCTGCATGGAAACATGACACGGATGTGTGGTGCAGTTGCACAGATATCTTTGTGAGGCAGAGGCCTCACCGCTTGTGTGTGCCACGGCGGCCGATGGCTTGTCGGTCGCCCTATGTGACAGCTCTACCTGGCGGTGACACAAAGTGCTCGCTGGGGTTAGTGGGTATCGAGTGCCATGGTCGGTAATATTCGGCAGCGATAGACTCGGGGCTTCGGGCAACGAGTCCTGTGGCATGCACACAGCTCTGCATGAGGGGTGGCACAGTGCTAAGGTAGGGGTGGTTGTCTGCTCCTTTGTTTTCCCCCATGTCCAACAATGGCCACCCTAGTGCATTTTACCTCTCTTTCTGCCTCCCACCATTGCAATAACTTTCTTCCTCGCCCATTTATCTCGCGTGACAATGTTCCTGAACGTGCACAACCTGTGTGATTTCGGGAATTTTGCCGTAATTTTCCAACGAGTGTTAATCTATAGTGAATTAGCCCACATTGGGTGCCACGTGATGTCGACCTGTTCTCATAGGCTTTTGAATGGTGAGCTATGATGTGTTGGTTTGGCGATATGTTGGTAAAAGGGCACCAGCATAGTTGTCACTCAGACTAGCCCGGACTTATGTCTTGTTTGAATACCCGGGCTAATACCTGTGAGGAGTATGTCTAGCTAACTGTGGTTCAGTCAATACTATTACCTGCTGAGACATGTTATGGGTATGTCTACTCCACAACCACACTCCATGTAAAGACACTGACTGTAGTCACATATTGGCTGGTGACATGCCGACAGTGAACAAATGGTTTCAAGATAAAATAAAACTCACAAGTTGGGAGGTCTCCATAACATGTGTATTGCACGAATAACGTGATGAGGATGATACATGCCGAATTAACAGAGACACGAATTAGGCCTCTTGTGGGCCATGTTGGGTGACACTCCCATGCCTGGAGATGTTACATTCAATCACAAATACACAGGGCCAACAAGTCTTTCCACTGTCGGTAACTCTTGACGCCAACCACCCTAGCCTGTTTGTCCCTACAGCGCCACCATCACCGTCAACAGTGCCCCGCGCACCCTACGTCAGCTGTGCACCCGACGACGTGTGCATGGATCATCAGCCAGGTAGGAACGGGAACACAACATCTGCATATCGGATCATGCCCAGCCACTTGGCAAAATTTACCAAGAGGTAACTCATTAACGACACGACAAATGTACAGACTAATTATCACAAAAATTACAAGACATTCGTAGTATCACCGGCCATTGGTCGTTTAGTCGAACTCTCTCTCCTCACGGAGAAATTAGCCACGTAAGTGACACGTAGGTTTTAGTCTGTAACTTGGCAGTGTAGCACACCAGCGTAATGATGAACATTCCAAACATTTCAGTTTTAATGACCCAACAGGGAATGGAAGTGGGGACGTTCAACGAGAAGGGAATTAAGAGATCTCCCATAGTAACGTGGTTATTTTCAGCATACTCGCGCCAAAAAGACGTATAAGGCAGTACTTTAATTTTTGTTGTCAGGTTTTTATGTTTTGAAAAGAGTTTGTGAAAAGGTTTCTGGTGTGTGTTCTGTCGGCACGTCAAAAACAATAAAGTACAGACAAACACAAGTGCTTTGTAATTGTTTCATTAATAGCTTTGCTACCAACTTTATCATCCACGAGTGTCTAAAATGTACATCTATTCTCTGTGTTTCATCATAGTAAATTTTTATTAATTATTTCCATCAGTGTTGTGTATGTACTTTCATCTAAAACAATCTCAAGCTATTTTTAACTTTTTATTTGGCGAGTGGCGCGCACGAGGGAGATCGCCACGTGCTCGCCATATAGCAATTCAGTCTCGGTATTGAGCTTGGTCGGGGCGCACGCGGGTCGCGTGCTCTGAGGTCTTCAAGGTTGTCTTACTGATTTTTAGCTGAAATAGACTCAATTAATACCGGAACCGTTTGCTATTCACCTCAGAGCCATGCAGCCCTAGATCCCAATGTAAATTTAACATGTAACGTAATATTTTCCATTTTAATAATTTTTTGTGTAGTGAATAAGGTAAAGTTAACCTAGTCAAGTGTATCCTGTGTGTGTCCGCCAGGGAACCTCAATGTGTACGGGGCAATCTGTGGCGCACGTGTGCAACTTAAATCGTGTTACGTAAGTAAATAAGAAATTGAACATTGGTCTCGACCACATTCTTGTGAAAGTGTTTACCTCACTAGGCCTTTAAGAGGGATCTGTGTTGAGCGTCTAACCTGGCTCTGACAAGGTTAGGATTCCATGCACACACACACCAAGTGAATACCCCTGTGTCTTGGCATGTACGTCTACGTTACTGTGCCCCTACGGCTGACGGTCGAACGACCCCCTCTCATGCTCTCCGCCCGGTAAATCCCGGGGAAGTTGGCGCCCATGGCAACACCACTCACCGACAGCGCACGGCAACGCGTCACTCTCTCAAGGGTGCTAAACAAAAGTTTAAAGTATTACATTACTATTGCATTTCCATGGAAAGGGAAAACTAAAGGTGAAGCACTTGAGCCCATGCGGGAGTGACACACGACCAATGTATGTACCCGCTAATTGTCTCTACCTTGGCGCGGAGTCTCGGACCAGGTCCAGCACCTCCGCCAAAACAAAAATGTCCTTTAACGTGAAATGGAAGGGATATGATCACATACAAAATATAAACCTTTACACGCTAAGCATGTGTACCATGTATACTGACTTGTGCACATAGTTTTGTGTCCGTATAGTGACGTGTTTAAAGTTCGTGTACCATAGTGAATTTATAATGTTATTACCAGATGAGTTTCCGGGAATGGAACATGCACTGCTCTACACTTCTCACACACATACGTAAAAAACCCTTTCTCAATGACTATCTGTCATTGCAGTAAAATGCTTAGTGAAAGTTTAATTACTTGTTTGTTTTAGCAAGGAATTTTGGTCTGTTATGTTGGCGTGCTGACCTGGTGTGCAGGGTGGTTGCCCTGGACTGCATCACACTTACACTGCACTTGGGAAAACCGTTATACACAATGATGGGTGTGGCGCGAATAAAAAGGCTGAGGGTCCAGCTGTGACACTTTGTGTTGCTCAGGGTTGGTCATGTCACATCGCGCCGGTGTGACTGTCCACTACAGATATTTTGGCAACACTTTAGACGCCACGACCTAATACACTTCCGTAGTTGACATATTGTGGTGTTGTTGTTTGTTGAGGTTCTTTTTCCGGATCGCGAACGCGGTGAGCGACTTCCCTTGTTGTTGCACCTACAGCACTGTGTGGCTGTTCACCTGTAGTGACGCGATGGCGTTAGTGTAACACAGTTGAAATGTGATGAGGAAGTCATTCCATTTTATTCCATAGTGGGTCAATGATCGTGGCACCGGGAAAGTTAGGAAGTGACAGGAATTTATTTGGTGTTTTGTGCAGTCTGTCCTCATGCTCTGCGCACATGTGATGTTGCGAGCACAGTTGACTGTTGTGTGTGGTTGGCTACAGTGGTCTGAGCTGGTGGTACAGTACATGTTGTGCATATGCTCCCATCCGCGTATTTTCACGGAGCCTTTGTGTGCAATCTTGACACTTGAAACTCGTGACCATTGGCATCGGCCTCTCAGTTCGCGGTACACAGTGCTGGTGCGCTTGATAACCACATGTTTTACACATCTTACATCCGTTCCGGTACCATTACATACCAGCTGTTGGCAGCGTGTTGGTTGGAGTTCGTTACCTCTTAACAGGTCGCATCTCGCGCACGTAAACAGTTCGTTGCGAGCACTGCCTGTCTCATGCGGCATAATTCACTGTGTGTGAAACTGGCATTGTTATTTCGCACAAATCAGCGTAGGTAGTCTGTTACTGTCGCACCATAGAAAGTTGCTGCACTGTTGCTTGATTGGAAGCTTAACTATAACTTGACAGAGTGGCTGTTTGCTCTGTGCGCACTGATATGGTGGTGTTAGCAGAGGGTTGTAAAATCCCTTGCTTGTCCACAGTCGCATGCAGTCCCAACAAAACTCTTCTTCTAACCCGAGTGTTGTTTGCGCAAAGGAAGTCCCGCGCGTGCCATTCACACATTCCAATGATTCGCGAAAGCGCTGTTTAACTTCCATGTCGTTGCATTGGCAAACTGTCCTAGTGTATCAGAATTCACTGAGGTTTGAATTCATGACCGGTTTGATGCAAGTGTGGCACAGCACAGTCGGTATTACACTCGGAGTTTGCATGTTGTGTGTCGGTAATTTTTCGCATCACGGTTGTCGGTACTCGCATTCATGGCAGGCTCGGTCGAAGTGATGTTGTTTACTTGTTCTAGGATGGGTTGGGGAGGAGGGGTGATGCACGCGCTGCCTATCTCTGCCGAAACACCTTTGGTATGCACGCACTGCTGCCCACTTCCCGCACATTCGCGAAAGTAGAGGGGATTTACACAATTGGCTGTCCCGAGAGTCTCGGCAAACCTTTTATATGTCCCGTCACTGATTTTAGCACTCCGAAATGGTTTGTTCAAATTACACTCGACAGTTCAAACACTCTTGTCACATACCTGAGATTTGGTTCGGAGTTTGCCACACGTATCATGGGCGCCATATGACTGCATTGGTGCTTGAGCAGGGGGGAGGAGGTGCACCCTAGAGCACATATGGTTCTTGGCATTCACAATGCCCCTTTGAAGTTCCTCTGCACATCTCCACTGTGAAGGTAAAAGCTGTTGGGGTGTTGATTACGGGGTTTTGCACCTTAGAAGTGGCCATGGTCGAAATAACACATAACATGTAAATATGTTTACTGTAATTTATTATGGTTACTCAACACTAACAATTCCATCACGTGCAGTGGAGCAGACGCCAATAAATAAGCCTGTGGGTGGCTACATCTGAGAAGCACGTGAATTACGTGACTATGGAAAACAATTTTTTAATTTGCGAAGTTATGTCCTTGAGAGAAATGAGCTTACAAGATTGAGGGAGCACTACTCCTGGATGAAAGACAGGTGAATTAAGTTCCAGTATAAATATGTTGTTATTGTAGCTACACCATGGTTATGAACAAACAAAGGTGATGGTCCATGAGTTACACGTGTATGGTCTCTCCCTCTTTGCACCACAAACAAGACTGATTCCATGAGGGTGCCCATCCTCGCTCGAAGCCAAAACGACGTCTGGTGACAGCTTTTGCACGTTAGGCAGGAAAGCTAAGTACAAAAACACTTGAAAAATTTTACAAAACATACATAACTCTTTTGGTCATTAACATAAAAATGGTTGCCGAAAACAGAACATAATTGCAAGTGAAAGTAAATTATTTACAATTGCCTTCGGCTCGAGGTAGCTTGTAAAACTTTATCTCAAAGTCTGATCTGGCATGTATTGCAATGAAATAGCATGTGAACACTTCTATGCTATAAAGAAAACACAAATTAAAACTTTCATTAAATTCACTTGGTGCACTTTGTGCAGGCTTCAAGTCTGTTATGTTGGCACTCTGGGCCGCACTCTGTAGTTCAGAGTCATTTAGCACTTTTAATAATAGGATATGAGGACTGTTGTGGTATTTACGATTCATCCATTTAAAATGTCGGAAAAAATCGAGGACTTTAATGGTGCATTCGGATTCGCGCGTTCATCCATGCACTGTGTGTTAGATAACACATGGTTCGGCATTTGCTCTCATCATGATCAGTGATGTCGTAAAATGCCCGATGTAATGACCAATGTGCTCCCTGCTCTTACGGGGCTGCTCTAAAATTTGGTGGTGGTGTTTGGTTGAATTAGCTCTATAATTAATATTCAGTGTATTTTAAGGGTGCTTGACTGGATGTTCGTGAATGTAGCCTGCTTACTTGACTGTAACGGTCGCGAGATGTCCTATGGTGTGTTCCGAAATCCGAAGGGTCGCTGGCGATATTGGCTGTGCTGCTGCGATCTGCTGGCGTGCATGCATGTGAACAGCCTCTAAGGAACGTGTGGCATTAGGTACACGTAAGGTCATTAGTGTATTTAGGGATGTTGGAAACAGAACATAATTGCAAGTGAAGGTAAATTATTTATTATTGCCTTCTGCCCCAGGTAGCTTGTTAAACAGCCTTTCAAAGTCTGAGCTGGCATGTATTGCTATGAAATAGCATGTGAACACTTCTACATTAATAAAGAATACACTAATTAAAACTTTGAGGAAATACACTTGGCACAGTTTGCGCCTGCTTCATGTCTTTTACGTTGGTACACTGGGCCGTGCTCTGTGGTTCAGAGTCGTTTAGCACCATACAATTTTAGGACTGTTGTGGAATTTTTGTTTTAGCCAATAAAAATATTGGAAAATTACAAGGATTTCAAGGGTACACTTGGATTTGCTCACTCGCCCTCGCACTGCGAGTTAGATAACATGTAGTTCAGGATTTGCGAACATCCTGATCAGTGACGTCGCAATGTCCAATGAAATAACTAATGTCGTCTGTTATTACGAGGCTGCTCTAAATTTTAGTAGTGATGTTTGTTTTATTTAGTGCCTTAATTAATGTTCCATGTATTTTTCTGGTTATTGGCCGGATCTTCATCAATGTAGCCTGCTCAGTTGAACTTAACTGTCGCTGGACATCCTAAGGTGCATTACTTAATCTGGAGGGTCGCTGACGATGCTTGCTGGGCTGCTATGGTCACTGGCATGTGTGCATTCAAGCGGTTGCTAAGGGGTTAGGTATGCGTTAACTTCCTACATGTAATTTTTTTCTGCAAAAATTACACTGGTGTTACTACACCAACTTGAATAAAACTCAGTATAATCACAACATTAAATCACATCCAGTTGAATAAATCACAATTTCTCTGGTGTAGCTACACCAGCTACAATGAAGCGAAGCTAATGTCTTAGCTAGACCAGTACAATGTTGTAACTACTGTCTTAATTGTTGGCTTATAGGTCTCAAATTCAGAATTTTAACAAATCTATAAATTATGTGAACTAGACACACAATAAATTAAAACAGTTACATGTATTGCATCCGTTTGTAAAGACCGATCAGGTGAGGGAGAGAAATCTTCTACTGTTATATTTCATGGGTAAAAAGGCATTTTTCATATTTACATAATATGAATTATATGCTTAAACAATTACTGTTTATGCAGACAAACCAAGTAAACTAACTAGAAAATATGGCCACTTATGTTATTTATGTATGTGCATGTCACTGACGGTTAACAGCTGCTTGGTAATTGCAATAAAATGAATACATTTGCACACAAAATGTTAAATAAATGTCAGAAACTATAATTAGTGTATTAAGCAGTTAGCAAAACAATTGTTTCCAAGCACAAACAGTAGGTAATGTGTTTACTTGAGAATTGTGCTTCAAAATGCTATCATGTTAAGATCACATTTTATTAAAAAAAATTGTTTTTTCAATCAACATAGACTGAGATAAACACAGCATATTTGTCTCTGGATAAATCATTACTACATTGTCGTTCTTAAAAATTCGTGTAAAGTACTGACGCGAGCGTGGCTTGCAGTGAGGGGTTTGACAAAGAAATATCTGCGGAAAACTAAATGAGAACTGTCCTGCACATCAGTGGCGTGAGGAGGACAGGTTACCCGGTAGTGCCAGCTCATCTGGGAGGACGAGTCCAAGTTGCCAGTGTGGCGCAGGGGTGTTTCTGCTAAGTTTTAGGTTAAACCAGACTTATTCTGATTAAGAACTGCTTAAGTAAAATCAAGGTTACCCCTGGCCTTTAAACTCATTCAACAAATGCTTGTGTGATCCACATTTCCGCACTTTACGTGTAAGCGGGAGCTAGCACTCGCCACGTAAACAGTTGTGTACAGACTTTAGCACGTACGATGCACTTTCCCTACATTTGCTGGGGGTTCTTTAATACCGAAGTACATATTAGCACTAACCTGCATCACAGGGGTGGCGTCTGGGCGTCGCCACCTCTTGGTGCCAAATATCTGTCAGCGCCATGTGGCAGGGTGTAATCCCTTGCGGTTGCGGCAGAGCCCGACTCTGCTGTTCCGGCTCGTAGGCGCAGTTCTCACAACGGTACACACAGTGAGAGCTAATTTAGTTTTTTATATTTCTGAAGCAATAGTGAACTGTTGTGTACGATTCAAATAGAGAATTTGCGCGAAGTTTTGTGAAAAAAAATACGTAATTACATTGCTTTCTGCTATTGTTTTGCCACTCAAAATATGGCAACTAATGAAAAGTAATGTCCTGCGCATGGTTAGTTAGAAAATGTTCGAAAATGACTGGCTTCGCACGATTACCATTTAACTGTACGGCAAATGCCACTCCATAGACTATTACCTCCATGGCAGCGAAGCTATTTGATGTCTATAAATAGATACTAGGTGGCAAAAATACTGTTACTCGTAAAAATTAAAGAGTTTTATTAAAAGTATGTTTCTATATGTATATAAAGAGCACTGTCCATAGGTAAGAGTGTAAAAATATAGCTACGAGCACGGCCATAGAGGAACAGTTCTGGACACTTGGAGAGGAAAATTGACCCCGTTATGACTGATTGGCGATACTGGCACTCTGGTGTTATTTTAACATTGTCTAAATGGATCTACAAGGAGCAGGCACGTGTCGGAACTGCTAGGAGATGTGGTAGTACAACCACGGTCGTAGAAGTGCAGGTCTGGACACTCGCCTATCTAACAATGCTATTGAGTTGACCCCATTATGGCTGAAAGCGTTACTAGCAGTGAAGTGTTGTTTTAACATTGTAGTATAGCGTCGTACTAGCAGTTCTCCTTGCAGCTCCGACATGTGTTTGCTCCTTGTAGTCCCATTTACGCAATGTTAAAACAACCCCAGAATGCCAGTGGCGCCAATAAGTCATAACGGGGTCAATTTTCAACTCCAGGTCCAGACCTGTTCCTCTATGGCCGTGAGTACAACCTTATGTTGCAATGTTAAAACAACACTTCATTGCTAGTGGCACTTTCAGTCATAACAGGATCAACTCAATGGACGACTTGAAAAGAGTCGAAGCTTCAGTCAAGTGTGGGAAACAATTCCTATCTCCATGGATACCGCAGTCGAACATAACCTTCATTTAGTTGTTTGGCTTCACATGTCCCGTATGAGATGTACGACTATAAAATTGATTATTTGTTTGGAATTTGCAGTTTTTTCAGGTAAACTTTAATCTTATGTGTTTGCGTATGTTAACCATGAAATTGAAACTAATATTTTTTACCCTTGCGTGCAAATCTATGAATGCGCAACATTTTTGCTTTCTGCAGTTACCAACTAACAAATCAGTATGTTTGTAAACAAGCTTTGTTTCCCACAGTACTTTTCTCCTGCGGTGACATCAGGGGGCGTGTACTTCAAGTCGTCCATAGCATTGTTGACTAGTGTCCAGACCTGTAATTATAAGACAGTGGTTTACGAGTGTTGTCATTTTCATATATCGCAACTTATGCCAATCTAATTGTATTCATATTATAAACAGTATTCTCCAAACTAATTCTGTATTACCTGTTGGTATTTTCTTTTCCAATTTCTGTATGTATTGTAGTAAACACGTTTCTTTCATTATAACTGGTTTATTTAGAACTAACGAGGCCAGACCTAACCTCGTTCATTTACTGAATACTAAATTGTTGAAATGATGTAGTCTTAGACATGTCTATTCATTTGTAAGCGTTAAAATACAAACTTAGCACGCGTGTCGTATTAAATTTTTTTTCAGTTTCATGTTTATTTTTTAAAAGTAGATTTTTTTTCTACAAAAAAAAGTGTTACAAAAATTTTTTCATAGCTACGTTTGCAGTATGTTCCGAAAATATCTAGTAACGTTAAAATTGCAAGCTCATAATATCCCTTTTTAAAATAAAGTATTAGTCTACTTGCAATTACGATAATATTAATATATGTTGTAACAACAGCATGAACTAACCATCAAGCATTATGTAACCTATAAGCATTCTAAACGGACAGTTCTCATGCGCACAAATTTTAATCACTTTTGTAGTTTTCCAAAAAGATTATATATTTTTTCTTATGAATTGTATTTTCCGCATAACAAGATCGTTTACTGCTACACTTTTGCCAAGCGGATTTATTCCGCCTCGCTTCTAATGCACACTTCAATGAATAATATGGGATATATTAAACAATTTATTACATATTTTGTATTAAATAGTTCGCTGTATTCAATATTGGTTTTGTATGTTTATATAGTTTATATGTATATTAATTTAAGCCTGCATTTATCCACACGAGCCCTTAAAAATGAAAATAAACTCGCGTTTCCATTGCCACGCATACGGAAAATACGTTTCTTCACCATTCTGGCCGTCTGCTAGGTGCGACAGTGCTGCTCCTAGTGTTGCTTTGCATTTCCCGTATTTGCTTATACCTCCATAGGCCACATTCCGTTATTCACTGATTTCACTGGCCAGTGTTTTCAGTAATGTCAGCTAGATCCGATATTTCTGACTACACTGATAGTCACTGATGGTTTGTCAGTCCACCACCAAAATACTAGAGGTACAGACAATATGCATGTCCCTTAAGCTTCCCTTTCTCTATACCAAAATGGTTTTTATTATTCTTTTATCAAAATACATAACTCCCTACCTCAGAAATAAAAATACATGCGCAGAAGTAATAACAAACAGTTCAAACACAAACTAAAGTATTTTTTTAATTGCTAATGCATTTTATTCTTTAGAAGAGTACCTTAGCTTTAATGTCAATGAACCTTGTATATAAATAATTCTTTATAAATTGCCTTAGCTTTTATGTTTATGAACCATGTACATAAATTAAACCATGTATGTATACCATGAGGTATGTATGATTGTGTTGCTTTGTATGTAGAAAACTTGCTCCTAAGCTGAATTGTCTTTGTTTGTATATGCTGATTACTGACACTTTTCCCTTATTGTTCACGGACACTGGCGAAATGTCAGTGATATCAGTGTTGTCAGTAAAAAACGGAAGGCAGCCACGATAGAGACTTTTTTTGTGGCGGCAGATACGTGTTGTTAAATTTGCTAGAACTTAAATAAATTTCTTGTCAATTTTGAGTTGAGGAATACATGATTGTGTTTGTGTTGTAGTACGTGCAGATTTTGGTCGTGAAAACATATTTATGCCGTATAGGAGTCGCAGTGTCTGAGGGTAAGTCGGGTGGAAGCTATGGGCGGGGAGATTGATTGAAACCGTAGCGCTTACGAATTTTTTTTTTTTTTTTTTTTTTTTTGTTTGACCTGCAGGTAGATATTTACAGGTTGTGTTCGTGGACTGTGGAAAACAAGTTGAAGAACAATGTTCGTTTTAGTTAGATTTACTAGGAAGAGAGCGATAATCAGAGTCATTTACAGATGGAATGGGCAAGAGATAGAGAACGCCACTTAATATAAATATTTAGGGGTTGTGCTGCAGTGACCTTAGGTGGACAAAACAGTCACCTAACTAAAGGCCGTGCTAGAACCGCCGTAAGAAATAACCGTAAAAATTGAACAAACACATTTGAGAGATGCATGCTACAACACACCGTACTGCTACTTAGCCGCCGTAAGACCGTAACAGGGATAGAAACCTGTCTATTTATTACGGTGCGGTTACTGTTATTTTATACGGCTACATTACTGTCGATGTAGCACGGGCTTAAGGGAGGGTATAGAGGGAGAGAAACAGCCGGAAGATTGATAGGGCGTGGAGAACGGAGCGGGGTAGGCAGTCTACGCATGTGAGGTCGGTGAGGGAGTGGAACGTTTTGCAAGATGACTTGGTGATGGTGAGGGGAGTCGTTAGGTTCAGAGGTGTTTTGAAGAGGGTTTTCTATAGAGGTAGGAATGTGTGATCTCGCCACTGTGCGGCAGCATAATTGCGGGTATTTATTTATTTCATCATAACTAAAGGCCGTGCTAGATTCGCCGTAAGAAATAACCGTAAAAATTGAACAAACACATTTGAGAGATGCATGTTACAACACACCGTACCGCTACTTAGCCGCCGCAAGACCGTAACAGGGATAGAAACCTGTCTATTTCTTACGGTGCGGTTACGGTTATTTTTATACGGCTACTTTACTGTCAATGTAGCACGGGCTTAACACGTGAAACAATTGTAAGCAGAACACGTTTTAAAGTTTCGTTCAGACCACAAAGCAAGGACGACTCTCTGTCTGTCCTATAACTTGATACGTACTTGTGTACAAGTTTGTAAGCAGTTAGTTTGAGGAAAAAGGTCAGTTTTCAGCTTCATTAATTTCCTGCTTTTACAATTTTGGGATTTTCCTTTTTTATATTTTTTGTCTGTTGAATTTCTGTTAGCTACGTTTATGATACTGTACAGAAACTTATAATGAAAATTTGTAGTTTAAGGGTTCAATGATCCCAAAATCAACTTGCAGAGGTCTTGCAAATTTCAGTTCATTCATTAGAGAATATATTTTAAAGCAAGGAAAAAAAAATTTTTTTTGATCTCCAAGTCTGCTAACCTAATCGCAACAAAGCAGTTTCAAATTAGAAACTGTGAATGATAAGTCCTGTATGTCATTAAGTCATACTTACACGTATTCAATATTGTAACTGTTACATTCTTACTTTCGTGTCATCGCACACAGACAACTTCGTGAGTATAGCACACTTCCGGCGAGATGTTCACAGAGATGTTCACACATTATCTTTGCCAACTTTACAACTACACAACTACCTACTACACTAACACTGGAACAATGTGTAATACATAACAGTAACCCAGCAGGAGCTGTTTAATCAACCTGGTATTGTAGAAACTGAGATGAAGACAGTTGAGGGACAGGAGGAGAAAGGAAAGTCTGGTCAGGTTGTATAAGTTGATGAACGGTGAGGGGGATGGAGAGGTTTGGCTTGCAAGCTAACTATGGGACATTTCAGGGACAAGGAAACAACAGTGATAAGATTCAGAGGGTGTGGAGAAGAATGGAGAGGGGTATACAGTCAATGCTGGTGGGGATGTTGAGGGAGTGGAATGCACTGTGGGAAGAGTTGGTGATTGCGAAGGAGGTTGGAAAGTTTAGGAAGGGAATGCAGGATTGGCGTTGTGGGGATGTGGAGGAGTCTGCTCGCTACCAGGTGTTATTATGAAATATACATTATACATTTGAAATAAGTGTTTTATAATTTTCAATGACCAGCATAAATGAATGTGTGGTAATAACAAAGAATGTATAAAGTTGTGATGGAAATTGTGTGCATAAATGAATTTTTAAAATATGTTCCATTTGCATGTCTTCATTTAATGGAAATGTAAAAAATCTATAAGCTCTACTGTTCAAAATTGACAACAATTTCTACATCATACAAAAAAACTTAACAACGTAATCCTGACCTTTAATGTTCCATAACTCTACTTGCAGGAAAAAATTAAAATACGGTGTGATGATGTACCCTCTCCCCCTTTTCTCTTTTCACACTTTTCCATTTAATTACAGTCAAACTCATTTCCATGCTTGTAAGTAAACTCGTTTGATTAGTTAAAATGCTTCAAACCATTTAAATCAAAGCCATGTCAGATTTGAAGCTGTTGTATGGTCTGATGAACACCACCTACCTGGAGCTTCTTACAACACATTGGGGGTTCGGAAGCAAAGTTATGATAAGACGCTCTTGCCTGGTCAGCCACATTGCTCTTACATGTGCGGTAATGACCGGTGTGTAGTGTTCGTCACGTTACTGGAACTATGCAGCATATAGGTCTTCAGGTGCTGACCCTGTCGTTGTTGAAATATCTCCGGTAGAGTACATTATAGAATTTTTGAGTAATTAATTGTAAATCTAAATACTAGAATGTGAGATAACTTGGTAGAAATGCCATTTTTTACTGTTGGACAGCTTGGAAGTTGTGTTTTTTAGTTTCTTTAAAGTACCCAACAACCCTCTTCTGAAATGTGTTTTGAGTGTACTGGGAACACATATAATAATACACATATAATAATCATCTGTATTTCTAACCCGCTTTAGCAATGTTCAACACCCAATTAGACGGACAGCTTATTTCAAACAACTACTTACTCTCCCTGAAACTCAACATGTGACATTTCTTTGAACTGTTGTAACGTTGGTGATTCTCATGCTCAGGCGAAGACGATACAAGTTTACAGATTAGAGCTTTTCTTCATTTTTATTATTTTCACCAATATACAATATACACAGAATTCTTTATGCAGATGAAAACAAGTCACTATAGCACCGACCTACACCTTATAACAGTAGGTAATATACAATTTACTCCTGCGCAGCCAATATTCTGTAACTGAAAAAATGGGCACCGAACCTATAGCGCCATACTCGTCGCGCACATCTTTCTTCTACCTCCCGCTTCCCTTCCTTATGGCATGACACCGCTTTGGCCAATCAGCTATTTCCAGCTATAGGGGTTCTTATAGTGAGACTCTACGTTCGTTGGCTGCTATCCTCACCTGACAATAAACCACCCAATAAGGCCAATTGATTGATTAATTAAAATGGAAAAATTGACCTATGCATTAAAAACTATAATAATAATAATAATAATAATAATAATAATAATAATAGAAATTGTTTGCGCCTGTTACTACTCTGTTCAACAAATTAAAATATTAGAATAGGCTACGTTACACTGTATGAGACTGAACTGGTAGCTCAGATAAATAGGAAATATGGCAGCAATGTGCTGTGTCCTATAGTTATGTTCTAACACAGTGTATGTGTGGAGTGTTGTAGGAAAATGTAAAACCAAAGTAAGGAAGTCCTTACTGGGGACCAAACCCAGATCCTACTGATTGAAGTCAACGGTTTCACCACTTGACGCTGCTTTGTTTTGTCTCAAAAACATTACAATGGTTCTACAGCACACTGTTTTGTTTTAAACAGTTTATTGTCTGACACTTAAATTTTAATATTGAAAAAAAAAAAAAAAAAAAAAGAGATAAGAGAGTTGGTAATTTAAAAAGTTAATAACATTAGTCACAATTACTTACATTTGAATGGCTATTTTCTGCAGTTTTGCCTACATAAATTATTTTGCAGTTGGCTGAAAATTACCAGTACATTATTCCATGCGATGGAACTCATACATTTAAGGTGTAGGCTAATTACGTTGTTAGCAAGGGAAATTTGACACAGTCTTGTTTGTTGTACGAATATGATACCTATTTTTGTGAGATAGGTAGGCTATAGTTGGTAATATCAATTGAATGATTGCATTCACATGATCAAGTCAACCTTGTTATAGGTAAGCGTAAGAGAATCAGCCAGGGCCTGTATTTAGGAATGATCCCAGCACTCACCTGGAGTGAATTATGAGAACGCAGGATCCTGCAGAATGTGATGTGATAGTTCAGTAACTGCTCCAACTCTGTGTTTACTGCACGTCCAGTGTAGTAGGGTCAGCAAGGCTAATTATTGTGAACGTCTTTCATTTTTGCTGTGTAACTTACTGTGGAACAGTGGATAATGGGCTGCGCTGTAAAAAGTTTGTCAAATACAAAGTGTAGGCTGTGTTCTACATCTCCATGTTAAGAAGGCATGATAGATAAATCAACACTTAATGCAATAATTGAAAATTTCAGGTTTCTCAAAGTCACTATGCAGAGATCAGAAAAGAGCAGGACCAGACAAAAGGTTTTGCCATCTTTATGGGCAAAAAGCTTTCCCAAGAGAGACAGTTTTGGGGCATAATATCTGTCGTTGAAATTTTGTACAATCAGTAACGAGAGACATTGTGCGTAATAAATGAACTTCACTCTAACGAAATGTTGACTTGTAAAGGTGGCAAAAACTAATCCGTAAGATTGCTCTTTTCCAATTTTTTTCTATATGACTTCCAAAATCGTAGTAACTGTAACTGACATTTTTACATTTGACTTTTTTTTTTTTTTTTTGTATTTATGTAATGTGAAAAATCCAGATCGTTCGCAACTTACCCGTAGCATACTTTATTTTATTGAAATTGTGTAGTTTGTTATAGTATCAGTAATAATTACTTTGTTATATTAAATCCAGTTTTTTTGTACATGTACAGTTACTGCCAAGCCTACTATATGTATCCTGCGTAGCAATATAGATCATGTTCACATCACCTGCGCACAATGTACCACTGACATGAAGTGGGTTCATTGATGGAAAAATGTGATAACAGATAAAAGGGTAGGTAGGCCCGCTTAAATTAGTCCTTTCAGTTAACAATCACTGGTGTAATATGATATAATCAGATACAGTAATGGAACTAGCACAGAGACTTTCGGCACACCATTTTGTACACCACCTATTGGTTGGTGTACATTTTTAAAGTTTAACATATTACTGTGTCACAAATGAGATAGTTTTTAAAGAATCTAAAGACCTACACAAATGATCATATTTTTTAATATGAGGTACAAAGAAATTCTACTATTCAGTACAGCATCTTAACTTTTCAACCCAAGATCCACTGTTGCTACGAGTGTAGGCCTACTTCAGTTAAAAAAAAAAAAAAATCTACAGGCATCTTCAGGGGACAAAGCAGCTGTGTTTTTGACTGCTGGCCGTTCATAAGGCACGCTGTAGTTAATTGTGGCTGCTGATTAGCCAGCAGTGTTAGGCTCTGCTGCAGTGTATTGTCTGTGCCCACTGAAGGAGACCAATGTTTACACGTAGAAAAGGTTTATGTTCTTTTACATAGGACTAGGTTTTATTTTGTGTGCATTTTTACATTAGCTATTGAATATGATGGTTACCTCAAGTTCTGTAGGTAATTACTTGGAGAGGGAGTTTTGAATTCCTTAAGATGACTGACTGGGTGAACGTTTTTAAGGGGTTCTAGGTCTATAAATACAAGAGCGATAAGGATGAGGCAACATGGGCACACCCAGGGGGCTGGAACTTAGGGCATATGCACCTACCAAAAGGAACTAAGTTTCTAATTGTTATATTTATATGTATGTTGAGAAACTATTGCCAGCATGGTGTGTTCACTTGTTTCTCAACTGGTACACTGTAATATATAAGAGCTTTGTCTAGTTCCCCCTCCCCCCTGTAGTTAGCAGAATTTGTTTATTAGATCTTGTGCCTGCCCCAAGTCAAAATCCTGGGTGCGCCCATGAACGCGCCTCAGCCGTCTGTGTGAAACTTTCAGAGGTGACCGTATTATTTTATGGTTTAATATTGAAGATAAATGTGTATTGTACCCTCCTATACCTTTAAAAATATTCTGGGCCAAGATTTTTATAACTAAAAAAAAAAAACCACAAAAACTCCCACTCATGTGCGATGAGTAGTTTTAGAATATTCTGGCAGTAATGACCGAAGCTCCGCACATTGCTCGGCAGCCTGGTCAGACGACCACCTTAATATATGTATATTCTATAACATGTTTTTAGTTCTCTGAGATGGCTTAAGTAGGATTACTGATGTGCAATTTTCTAAATTATAGCTTGTAACATGCTTGTTAATTCGGGAAGTATTATTTTAAGCACAATCAAACACATTTATTTTCTGCATCAGCTATTTAAAAAAAATGGGACTACAGAAAACCCATCTGCATAAATTACATGATTTGTGGGGGGAGAAGGATGAAAGGAGGAAAGGGAACAGAGGAAACCCTTCTATAGCCCAAGTTGAGTGAAGTGTTAGGGTTTAATGAACATTGTAAATAATTTATTTACACTGGGAATAATAGCAGACCTAAAATTGAGCCCAGTGGTACTCCATATTTTATTTTCCCAGGTTTTGAACAAAACAAATAGTTATTATCTTTGACTCAAACTTGTTGCTGTATATCCGAAAGGAATGAAATCATCACTTTGTATTGATGACCACTATGAGGAGAGGGAGAGTGTACAGTGAGGGTGAGCACGCTAGAGTTTGGACGCTGCCGTATTGGTCGGCCAGTTGATACCGCACCTGCCAGTACAGGTTGATGGTGTTTCTCGAGGTAGGCAGGGCACATCTGGTTGTGCAGTGCAGCTGTGTGGACATGGGGTTTGAGAAAAGCTATTTTATTTATTGAATTGCCTTTAAGAACTGAGGCTCATCTCAAAGAGGCTGCACATACAAAATTGGATGACAGATTATTACATTATCATTGCACGTTATTTATTACAGTTCTGTCTTGATCAGTGGTACGGGAACCGATGGGAGGTGGGGGATACTGGAGTACCTCTAAACTTTGGTGGTGTGGTACAAAATTTCATTTGTACATCCTATATTTATGTTACCGAAAAGCAGTTTAAAATTGAGATAAGAACTTTCTTAGTATTTTTTATTAATTTTATTGAGTGAGTGAGAGATTTTGGTCAGTGCTTAACAACGAGGTCTTAAGCGCTGGTGGGGAATGACATGAGGTCAGTATGGAGTAGCACCGGAATGAAGGGGTGGGGAAAACGGAAGATCCCCGAGAAAATTCGCTGATCAGCGGCATCGTCCGGCACGATTCCCACATGCGAAAATCTGGGCTTGTTAGATATGGACGAATAATCAAAATTATATTTCACGTATTTTCTTCCCCTTAATAGTCGAACAAAGATTTAGGTATGGTAGCCAAGTATAAATATCAATGAAGGGTTATTTAAATTTATAAATTATATTTTCAGTCAATATGAATTATTTTCAAACACGTATGGCATTAGTATTTTATTTTAACGTTTGATTCCTTTCTCGAATGTCTTTGTGCCCACATAAATAATTTTAAGATATATATTTTTAGTTCATGGCATAAATTTGTAAATTATAAATTAAATGTACTTAGATTTCTGCCAACTGTATTTGTATAATTAAGTTTAAAAACTGCTTCAGTGTTACATTTAAGTGAAATGTATTTGCAAGTACAGATTTTTTTGTTTCCAGATTTGACGGTAGGCTTGATCAGTGTCCTGACGGACATTGTGTGGAGAATTACAGTGACATGGCATGCTGGGAATCTGGCATGCAAGTTCATCCGTTTTGCGCAAGTATGTATCGATGTGGTGTCGTGGATAACATGATCTTTCTTACACATACAAGGTTTCGTGCCTAACTATTGCATACTTGTTAATTCATTAAGATGCATTAACTTTCACTGTCATGAAGTGTACATTGCCTTGACTAAAACAACGTCATGTGTTGACAATTTAAAGTATTTGTTGGATGTAGGCCTATGCCATTTTTACCAAATGTTTAGTGATTAATTTTCTGACTTCAGGTCAGAAGCTTCATAGTAGATGTCAAATGCCTGATTGAATTTTTTCCAGTAGTCATTCAGGTTGCAGTCAAGTGACAGTTTGGCTGGAACATTAAAAGTGGCAGCCTTTGTGCACAATTAGCGTGCCTTGAGTGCTGCTCACTACTTCCCGATCAGCATGGAGATATTTATGAAACTAAGTCATGGTTTCGCCTTACATTTAAAACTGTGCTGTAATCACTATACAGACACGTGAAAACACACAGCTGTTAATACCTCGAGGAGCAATCCCACACCCAAGCCCTCACCCTAACCTCCGCTCAACTTGGTGAACACATATTCAGCAGTCAAACGCACACTACATGAACACTGGGGAAGGGTTCAACTCGCTACTGCAATTAAACTGACGGGCCCGATAAAATGCACAAAATATATTGACTGAAATAATCCGGGTACATTAATTAACAGAGCCAACACCAGGCTTAATCATTACAAAATTCATAGATAATCGCTGTTATACCAGTGATACAAATATTACAAAACAAAGCCTCACAGGCATGGAAAA